>VNJR01012296.1:0-13850 GCA_008042585.1 Drosophila punjabiensis | reverse complement strand
ACACTTGGATTCGTGGCCCCCGATGGCTACGTCATAGCACTAAAATAATGGCGCGCTTTTTGTTAATGCACACAGATCGCAATGGCAAATTCGCTAAAATTAAAGAAAAGAGCATAATCACACAGGGAGGGTCCTTTAATTTAAACAATTCGCATGGGAGAGCGGAGGGGGAGAGAAATAAACAACATTCTGAGTGCAACGAAAATTTCTCTACACTTTCTTTTTTGCACCCACCAGGCACATCAATATTTTCCATTTTATATACGCCTGCTGCCTGGCATCGTGTGGCCGTGTTTTTGAAACGCCATTTAACGCCACAAAACTCACCCAGTTTCAACTATCCTATTTAGATAAACACTCGCTACGTGTTTTCAAACATTTAGGCGATATCTGGACGTAAATATTCCCGCGATTTTCTATGGAAATTTACAAATAATTCTTCTGAAATTCTTTTTCAGCGACGACAATAGAGCTGTCAGAAAATCGATGACACTATCGATAGTGGCGATGTTTTGGCTCACGGCCCTGACTATCGATTATTTTAATTAGCATAAAAAGGTGACAAAATTGGCTAACTTAAAAAGAGCGATTGAAAAACTAATCGCAACACAAGGAACTTTATTAAACGACAAAATTTTAGAAGTGAACAAAAGAATTTATTATTTGTGACTTTACTAAACAGAAACTTTTGTTTATTTTTATGTAGGGAAAATTTTAAAAATTCCTGATTAAATATCGATAAAATTATCGTTTTTCCAGAGTGCTGGTGGAAAACATTGATAATGTTTTCGATGAAAAACACTGAGGGAAAACTCAATTTTTTCTACAAACTTTCGGATGTTCCTATATTTTTATAGAAAAATACTAAAATTAGTGTATTGGAATGTTGTAATGTTTGTTTATTTTTTAATTTATTGTCTGAAGTTTTAGACAAATTTCTATGCTAATGTTGAGATCGGGCTTGTATCGGTTAATCAGGCGAAGCAGGTTAAACTTTTTCGCCTTGGAGTTGTTCGATTCCAGCTCGTACAAGGTCGAAAGATTGACCAGCAAGCTCTCGTTCAAGGACTTTTGGGGATTAAGGTTAATGGCGCGCTCGTACAGGTTTATAGCATCCTTCAGCTTGCCGGCGTATAGAAGGCACACTCCCATGTTGTTCAGGATCATCGTATTGCCGGAATCCAAGTGCAAAGCCTTTTGGAATATCACATAGGCCTCGGGAAAATCGTTCTTAGCCACTGCAATGAGGCCCTTGTCCACCAAATCTCTCAGATCTGGAGAAGTGTTGCTGGAAATGAAAAGAAAATATAAAAGAACGTTTCTCCACTGGTTCACTTAATAGCTCACATTTCCCGGAGTCTTCTTGAGACGGCAAACTTTTGTTCAGCTCCAAAAATATCACCTATTTGCAGGTATATGCGTCCCCAGGCAGAGTACAAAGTCCGCTGCTCCTCCTTGCTCAGATTGGAACGCTTTAAAAGGGTTCCCTCCATGATGTCGTCGATCATACTGAAATTCTTCATCTGCAAATAAGTTGATAAATTAACAAGAACGTAAATTATGTGTATTCAAGCTGGATTCACACCATTAATCCACAGTTGATGATCGAGTGCAACACCCTTTCGCATCGCCTTTGCCAAAACTCCTCAGCCGGCTTGTTGCGCAGGTTTATGTAGTGTTCCATGATCTCCCGACTGGTTACATGCAGTTGCGACAGCCTGTCGAGGGCTATGTGAGGCTTTCCCAGATATATCGGCAGCTCTGCCAGCAGAAGGCGGAACGAAAAGCACGCAATGGAGCCGCTCTTGCCATTGTACATCTCCGGATAGAAGTCGTAGAAGACATCTGGACTGGTTAGCTGTCCAAATGGTTCTGCTTCGGCACTCAGTAGCTCGAATTCCCCCAGTTTGGCCAAGAGGGCCAGGCGGGAGAACCACAGTTGGAGCGAGTGCGGTGAGTGCTTGGCCGGCTGCCCGGATCTTCCATATCCTTGGCCATAGATGGTTAGCAGGCGACCAGTTAGATTCACAGCTGTGCGATAGCAACCGGCATGGATTAGGGTTCTCAAGCCGCGCTCATCCTGAGTGACATCGTCAACGCGAAGGATCTTTCGGTGGGCTAACTCAGCTTCTCCCAGGTGCTGGCTTACTGCAATGGTAATGGGATCGGGCTGCAAAGGATAAATATAATAATTGCAAATGTCTTCGCGGGTATAATGCTTCCATGTTTGCTTACCAGATCATTCTGCAGATGAATTCCGGGCATTATAAGCTTGCCTGGTTCGCTTTCACGCGGCAATTCCCACAGACTTCGCACATCTTCGCCCACTTTTACAGAATCCTCTGCCTCGGGTGTCTCCACATATTCGGGGGCCTGGAAATATCCGGTGAACGTGTTGGACATCATGGTGGAGCTGGTGCTGCCGGCAGCGGGACTACCTTCTGCTGGCATCTCTTTGGGCTTGGGTTTGTTTGTCAGCTCATCGAAGAAGCTGGGTGGATCGTTGGCAAAATATTCGCTTATTTTATTAGACATTTTTCCAAAACAGTGTGACCGCCGGCTTCTGGGGTCGCAAGCACTAAACGCCTCGTTTAAGTGGGCTGCGAAGAGTGGTTATTGAATTTCTTGAACAACTGGTCACACTTTTTTAAAAAAGACTTGATGAGGAAATCGTTATTTTTCAAAAATTAAGTATTTATTTTGAATGTATAATTATATTTGCGCTTATTGGTGGCTTTTAGAGTGTTACCACTGGGTTTTGCGTGGAATTAGGGGTTTTGCTGTGTTTTGGGTTGATTTTAAGTTGGTTTTCAACTGCAAATCTGAAAACAGCTGCCATTTTCTAAATGTTAATTTTTAGACTTTTACTACCCTTTCCCATTAAGAAATTAGTTCTGACAAGAATGTGATTCAATTCCACGGCTCTAGAAAGTGGTCTCCTTGCGCAGAAAAGTAAAAAGAAGTTTTTTATTGCCCTGAACTTTCTATTAATATGATTTTAAATGTTAAATTATATCTCTTAATTTCTTTTACTTTAAAGTTACTGAATTTCTTTATTTTTTTTTCCTGTTCTTTGTTTATCATTTAAAGTTTAATAAGCTTTTAAGATAAATCCCACTTTAAGCTGTAATCTTAAAATATAAATAAAGCTTATTAGAAATACTTTTTCAACACACCTTAAATAAAACCAATAGCTTTATAGTAATTCGAATTTATTCATCTACAGCCATTACATTATTGTACATACATATAAAGCAAAAATTAGTTTATTATAAAGCTAACAAAATCATGCCATTTGATGACTAATTTTTCATTTGCTTTTTGTCCTAATATTAAAACGCCTTACGCCTTATTTACACACACAGAAAAAATACAGCCTCGCATGGACCCGAAGTTTATTGACCATTGAAAATGGTTTCGGGATAATAGCTGGGAGCATTAAACATACGCGGGAAGCCATTACCATCTAATTGGCCCACAGGCAGGACTGACATTATATCACTGCAAAGAAACAAAGCAAAAGAAATATATTTTATTTTATTTGTTACAGTAAAATAGAATTATGTAAGAAGGATTCTTTTTTGAATATTCCAATTTGGGACTCAAGCAGAAACGATTATTTTTTATTTCTTTTGGACTCCATTATTTAATTTTCCACTTGACTGTTCCTAGCTATGAATTTTAACATAAAATAAAACACATTTACTCCACTTGTGAGTTCCAGTGCGGTATGTGGTGCATGGTGTATGGTGTGTGTGCTGCAATTTGACGCTTCTCCTGGGCAGGCGATGGATGCGATCAAACAGCGGGAGGGAATGGTGTATGTGGCATGGCGATTAGGGGACAGGCGGCGGCACATGCTACACGCATGCGCTGCGTTAGGAGGAAGCCGGGGCACGTCCCGGGTCCCTTGGCTCTATAAATATGCAGAGGACCGTGCAAGGAGCCGGTCGAAATTGGACATAAAACACGCTCAAGTGGGCGGGACTGGACGCACAAGTGCTTTACGGTCGCTAACAAACGATCTTTAATGCCAATTCCCAAACAATTGATTATATTCGTTCGGATTTCGAAGAGTTCTCTGTGCTCAACACGCTCGCCCTCAAGTGTTGAATGAATTGTTTTACGAGTTATGAGGAAATGGAAATGGGCAAGACCGGCCTAAACGTTTGAATTTGAGTGTTTGGAGTTAAGGGGAAGCATTTATGTAAAAACGAAAAACGGACTACACTCAAAGCGATAAATTAGGATATTTAAAAACGAACTAGAAATTTGTAAAGCATTAAAAAATATTTGATCCTTTTGGAATTAAAAACAAAACTATATAAATTTATATTTAATGAGTAGAAAAAAAAGGAAAGGAAAGGAAAAAAGGTAGCAAAGAATGTAAAGTCAACGTTACTTTTAATATTATAATATTGGTGCTGGGACCTTAACGATTTTTAAAAACAATTTAAAGGTTTCTTTAAAAAAAAATATAAGTAACTTTGACAACATAATTGCCAATATTATTTCCTATAATTTAAATTAACAATCGACTAAATTGTCAACTTTTACTTGCTCTTAAAGTAAATATTCTCTATTATAAGTCGAAGTAAGGATCAACTTACGGTCTCTGCTGTGGCGTTCGATCCCTTTGACGGCGGTTTTTGAACCAATTGGACACCTGGGTGAGCGTGAGGCCGGTCTTCTTGGCCAGCGTCTTCTTTTCGTCGGGCGTGGGATAGCGATTGGTCAGGTAGCAGTCCTTGAGGGCATTCCGCGACTTCTCCTTGAAGCAGTACACTGTCTCCTCGCCATCCCAGATCGTCTTGGGCAGTGGATACTTTTTCCGTAGTCGATATTTGTCCACAGCTCCTAGGGGTCGTCCGCGTACCTTTTCAGCCTCCTTGTAGTGGGCCTTAAACCAGAGATTCTGTAGATCCACATGGTACTTCATGGAGAAGCAGTGCGTCTCCAGCAGGTTATACAGTTCATGAAACTGCCCCAGATTGTAGGCAACCATTGCGCGTGCCCGCAGCACACTCTCGTTGGTCTTGAAGAATTCGGAGGGAGGAAGGCTGCACAGGAAGGTGGTCAGCTTCTCGATGTCGCCCTTCTGCTGCAAAGCCTCGCACATGCACTGGATCTGCAACGAAATGGGATTAATTAGAAAGGATATGCTTAAGATTTTTCTAAATATAGAACACCTTTTTCATGGCTGTCATTATCTTACCTGATCCGTGGAGAACTGCAGCATTTTGGCATCAATGGGAAAGCTGCCAACGGCGGACATATTGTGGGCAGCCGTAAGATTTGATATGAGATGACCGCCGCTTCCTGGATTGCCGCCCAGACCGCTACCACTCCTCGACAAGCCACCAACACCGCCACCGCCGCCGCCGCACAGGGAATCCGTCTTGGTGTTCCCATTGAGATCTCCCAGATTGCCGGCGCAGCCGTTCTCAAAGATAATGCTATTTAGGCTGGGATAGTGTGTGGGCGTGGTCGCGGCTGTGGGCGGCGGTGACTTGTCATAGTCGTTGGTAATGTCCTGAAATCTTCGCTCCAGCAGATGATCCTTTTCCGCCGTCTCATAGGGTGCAAATTTATCCAATTGCAAAACGGTTTTGCAAGAGAGGTTGCCACGATAACCTAGGTATAAAAGGGAAATCATTACCGTTTTGACTTCTATGGGGAAAACCCCAGACTATAGGAAGAAGTTCTTTCTGCAAGAAGTTCTTTCTCACGTGCCACTTCGGTGGTCAATGGAAAGACCCGGACCCCCTCCAGCTCTCTCTTTCCCCGACTCAGAAATGTGACTAATCGAATGCCCGACATGACCGAAGAAGCAGTTGTGCTGTCTTTCGACACCTCAGACGGGGGAAACGGGGACTGTGGATCATATTTGAGGCCCGAAAGAGACATCGAGCAAATAAATAAATGCGATATGCTCCACACACACAAATGCACAGCGAAGTCAGCGTGTGGATGCAAGTATAAATATGTAAATATTATAAAACATAATGCATTTGATGGTGCATTTGCTTGGGATTAATCGAAGTTAAGGTACCCTGGACTCAATTTTAATACTTTTTTACATCTAACAAAATTACTTATTCTTTAAAAATGGAAAATAATGCACCTCTAAATACAAGATTCGTTCTAAAATTTGCAATATTACGTTCTGTAAAATATCTTAAAGTCTTCCCTTTTTTTACTGGACAACTGGACAACCCAACCGTATACCCTGCACACATGCAGTCCTCAAAAATGTGTGCTTCTCAGCAGAATTGTAGTCCCAGGCTTTAATTGTTTATGCAGCGCCGCACTGACGCCTCTGTCCGTCCAGTAATCCGATATCGAACCAGGTCTTGGCTCTAGAACTCCAACGATAAGACTAGACCTAGTTGGATCCGATCCCTCTATATAGCCGTAGATATGTCTAGGGATCCGGTGGCACCTCTACACTTACCAGCATTGGGCAGGAAGAGCGATCCGTAGGCCATGGGCGAGCTGAGATTGTCCTGTTGCACGGCAGAGTGATCCGAGGATGTGCCGCCGGAACTGGTCGAGTCCAAGTCACCGCTGATCGAGGCCGACAGATTGTTGCTATCCATATTCTTTTCGAACATTATCCAGCGGTAACTGAACACAGTTCACCGGTTTATTAATTTAATTTCTTAAATCACTTTACACTTTAGTTGTTAAGTTATTAATTAATGGGATTTTAGGAGTGCATTTTATAAGTTTTGATTATATTTTCACTTTGATTTTATTATTATACTTATTTGGTGATTAATTTGTAAAATCTCTCATTTAAGTTGTAACTTTTTAGAAACGAAATTTGGTTTTCATTTAAATTTGAAGTTTAATGGCTTTTAAATATTTTAAATTTTTACTTTAAATTAGTAATTTTTATAATACTAATTTTTTTAGTTTTTTATTTAGCACTTCCGATGGTTTAAAGTTTAATTAAAGTTCTCTATAATTAGGTTTTTATTTTGATAAGCTCAAATATTTAACTATTGTATTTCCAACTTTAGCTTTAACTTTTTATATTTCCATTGATATTTGGCTTATTGATTATTTGTATTTTTATTTTTCTTACTTTAATATTTATTAATTTTTTAATATTTGGTAACTGAGGAACTTCTTTTTTATAAATATTTTTTTAAACACCGAGAATCTCCTTGCGACTTGACGCGTCCGCTCTTCAAACTCAACTGCAAGCGACCGAAAATTGCATTCCAAGGCTGCGCGTGTTCCGTTTCATTCCGTTCCCGCTGCTGTGGCCTGCGGAACGCGGTGCTGGGGTGGAACGGCCACCGTTAACTGGCTGCAATCTGGCCAATTTTTCGGGGGTGGTTCCGCTTCCGTTTTTGTCCTTTGCACGAGGGGCGTGTCCGGTGTCGGCCATTTTGTCGCATTATCTGCGAATTGTGCAAACTTCTTCGCATTGTTCTTGTTGTTGACGGAGGGTCTTGGATTTGGAAACATCATGACCTCATTAGCGCCCCGAAAGTGTCTAATGAATGCCCCCGGCTTGTGTTTTTTTTTTACTTCTCAGAATTTACATCGAATTTCTGTGACATTGCTTCAGCGAAGAGTCTTCTTCAACTTGATACCTTAAATAATAGTTACAGCCACAAATTTGATTGCCTTAAAGATGGTTTAAGATATATTTTTAGATACATTTCTTACATCAGTTTTCAGGAGATTTAAAAATGTGTTTAATGGTTGTTGTAATTAAAATTCATTAGAAACTTTGGGCTTATTTTTTAGACGATTTAAAATATATTTGTTACATTAATTTAACTTTTAATTTTAATTAGAATTCAATTTTCTTACAATGATAAATTGTATGCTTTTAAAAAGCTTCTTCAAAGGCATGAAACATGTTTAATTTTTTATTGAAGAAGATCTTCAAAGAAACTATGTTTTATTTTTCATCACAGTAAATTACTTAAAAAAAAGAGAAAATCACTGTTTTGTCCCTCAAATTTTATGCTCAAATAATACAAAATTATTAAAGAACTTTAACAAGGAGATGCAATAGGTATTTAAAGTCAGGCTCGCTGCAATTTGATGCTCAACTGAGTCTGGGATCTGAGAAATTCCTCCTTTGCTGGGATGCTGCTGCTGCTGCTGCTTCTGCTGCTCATCTAATGGGATCAAATTTCAATTACAAAACGCTCCTCGACTGCATTCATCGCGAACTGGAGTGAGGGAATAAAAGTGAAATAAAAGGGACATGACAAAGGTGACAATCCACAAAAAGGCCAAACAATTACGTTGCCCCAGGAACAGGAACCAGGACAGAAACAGGAGCATACTCGCACTCGCTGGGAATTCATTAAGCATCAAATTGGGAGGGTTGACGATTTCGTCACACTCGCAAATCCCCTCAACGCAGTCCCAAAAACCCAGATTTGTCACAGCCAACATCAACGGCGAGCACCCCGAGCATTATCACCAAGTTATATCCCCTCAATTCACATGCCCTCATCTTGGTTCTGAAGGTTCTGAGTCACAGGTGTTGAAGGCTATTACAGATTAGGACTATTTATCTGGAGGTTTAACAACATTATTTTATAGACTTACAAAAATAAATGTAGGTCTTCGATAAAATTAGGAATTATTCCTTAGAAGATTACTTCTCGATAAGTGCGTTCATGCTGCAAGTCCCTTGACTATTATATTCTTTGTTATGTCCTTAAGTTTCTTACTTATTTATATTTATTTATTTATCCAGATGCTCTTATTTTGTAAGTTAGTTAAACTCCATAGTTTTAACTATATTATTAAAAGTATAATTAGTTCTTTAAACTTTTTAGTATAGCAACTAATTCCAAAGTTCCCTTTTCTTCTCGCTTGCTGTTGCCTGGCAACACCCTCGGGTGTTGGAGGTGTGCCCTTTAATTGACCGCAGTGAAAGGATTGTAATCTCAGCCGGACTAATTCCATTATTAAAATCACGTGGCAGGACTTAACTGTCAAAACAAAGCTTTTTTATATATTTTTTTTTAGAGCTCAGTGGCAAACGCGTCTTTTGGTTCCCACACTATCGTGTTTGGCTGAGCCAGCAGATTTTTTCTTTCTTTCGTCTGGTGTCTGTTTCCTAAATAATGCAAGCGCATGAATGCAACGCGCTCGCATCGCAACAAATAAGTGGAGTTGCACTCTAAAAGTTAAAAAAAAACTAACATAAAAATTTTAAAAAATCCGAGATAAGGACTAGGAAGTTAAGGTTAAAGATATTGTTAGGATTTTATGTGGTTTTTTAAGAAAGTCTAAGCTTGAACATATAAAGAAATCTTAGGAATAGTAAGGATATATGTATGTATGTTAGGATAAGAGGAATTAAATTATAAGTTATAAAGTTGGGCTCTATTACAAATGTGGAGTTTGGTTTTCTGGTCTTTAGGTTATATTTTCAAGATAAATATTTATAAATACAAATTTTTATAATTATTATCATTTAGAAGTACTTTTTTTATTCAAATTTTGTAAATGTTCAAGACAAAAAATAACAGATTAGTAAATAGAATAACAGAAAGACTTTTCTTTATAATATTTCCCAAAATATAATAATTTTACATTCTACCCCATTCTACATAGCTTTGCTAAGCCTTTGCAGAATTTACTATTCATATTTTATTCTTATTTTTATCCATTTTTCATGAATTTATTATATAATTATATATTATATATTAACAGTAATATTTTGTTGCATTTTTCCTCAAGTGTCCTTTTATCTATCTAAATTTTACATCTACTCGTTCCTCAACTTGTCGTAATCCTCTTATTGTATGATCACTTCCTGCCAACTAAGTAGCTCCTCTCACATTTCATGCTCTGTTCCAATACACTTTTTTGCATTATTGAGCATTATAATTCATACAGCTCGGATATACTCGGAAATCCCAAGGCACTTGGCGATAATCTCGAGCTATTACTCAATTTTCCATGCAAAAACTCCGTCAAGTTCTTCTCAAATTGTGCATTTACTTGTAACTTCTTGCATAACCATTTGTGGCTGGCCAGCCCCGAGATTTTGAATTGCTTTTCAATGGTTTTCCATTGTAGTTGGGCATTGTTCCAAATTGCTTAACTTCTCGCAAAAAGGAGACAGGACACTCGAGAGAGGATATTTAGCAAACGTCATCATTCCAGAATAGTAAGAGCCTGGTTAATCCCCCGAAATTCCAGCGAGAATAGAAAATAGAGCAGCCCAGAAAACAGCTTACCATCTGTAATCCCAAAATTCCCAACAAAAACGAGGTGTCACCTTGTCCCGATGCCTGTCTGGTGGTGATGCTGCTGCTCCCATTCATGCGGAGGATTCCCCTTATCCGCCTGTCGATCACACAATAATGGGCCAACCGAGGGGATTATGTGTGGGAGAGTCTTTGTCTGGCGATGCCAAATGATTTTCGCACCTTTTCGATGAAAAATTGAGTGTTACGCATAGCCAGCAAATGGATATTTATAGGGACATCGCAGGACAATCCAATTAATTGTGGTTTATAAACTGTTTAAATTGTAAAATAATAATAAAGTAGAGTTGGAAATTCGTAAATTATAGCGCATTTAATCATAATAGATAGATAATAGATATAATCATAAAAAACCCGACATATAAACTGTGATTTATTTAAGTCTCTTTAATCTAAATATGATAACATTTATTTACTTAAAACTATGGTAATATAACCCATTTAATTTCGTTTTTCTTATTCAAAATATCTTAACTAATAAGCAAAGCTAACTAAAAATATTTAAAGATACATCCAGTTGACAAACCAATTCTTTCTCTTCGCTTGCCGCCAAATCAATCAATGCCTCGTAAGTTTCCTTCATTAATTTCAAACATATGCCTCGATACTTGGGGAAAACAACAATTTCCACAGATAATTGGTTGGGCAGGCTGAGTGACTACGAGTAGTCCGATTTCCTTCCCCCATTCCATTGCCGTGTAAGACGATCCTTCCTTGGCAACCACTAGCTCATTATTCTCATTAATGAAAGCTTCGCTGATGCTTCCCTCTCTCCATGCAGCCAATAAATAACATAAATACAACTCTTTTTTCAACTTCAACTATTTGTGACTCCATGAAGATGAAAATATATTGTAATTGATGGTTGTGTTTACCTTTTAAATGGGACACTTCCATTGAAAATGAAAACTTAAACGGAATTGCAAACTGTATCCTCTGATGGCAATCATTCTTTTAGATCAGTTTTACATTTTTTTTGTTGCTAAATATAAATGCCTTGAGTTCTGGGAAAATCTTTCTGCTTTTGGAATGGACAGAAGGTGAAAGGATGTTGATAAGATAAAATCAGGAAAAAAAGAACCATTCATAAGTTGGTACGACTGAAGGTACCTGAAATCATAGGGTTTTCTGATGTTGAAAGTCTGTCAGTTTGGATAAAATTTAAAATTTACTATAAATTTGTACTTTGAAGATCCTTTTATTTATACAAACTTAATGATTTTAAATATAAAGGAAGCTATAAAAAATATATAATATATATGCTAAAATATCTTAAATGTTTATTACATTTTCTTATCAAATCGTTATCTCTCGAGGCAATATAGTTTGTTTAAAATAAACCCATAATAAGTTATTTTAAATAACATGTACTTCTCCCCTTAACTTTAAATAATAAAAAATGGGTGCGCCTAAAAAAATCGGTTTTTCTAGCGCCTTCATTAACCCAAAATTCTACAAATTGAACACTCTTGGGACACAATTAGTATACTTTTTTGTTGTATTTTTTATTTTGGACATATGCTTTTCCCTTGGCCACAAAATGAGCAAATAAATCATAAATGTTGCATTCAACGTAATTGAGCGCCGCACCAACCCTTAAGTTGAAGGGTCCCTCTAAAGCGGGAGGGGGTGTGTATGTGTGTTTGTCACCATGACTACAATTCTGTGAAACAAGAAAAACAATGTAATCCGATCTGGATTTTGGAATGTGCGTAATATTGTGTGCGGAGAGTGTTGTAGCTGAGAGAACTTGTTGAAAATTTTAGGGGTTGTAATGGCTCCGCCCCTGAAGGAATGGTTGGAATCGAAACACCAGGGATGGAGGATTATGAAAGTGGAACAGATTTTAAGTGGAAATTTCGGATTTCAAGGGAAATAAGATAACTATTTATTTAAATTTTTTAATAAAATAATTTCTGAATCTCATTCTTATCTCATTATTTATGTTCTTGAACAGTAGTGTCGATGTATATTTATTTTATAATTTTCAAAGAAATATATTATAAAAATGTATAAAATTATGTTAATATTGTAACATTACGTTTATTTTATCTTAATTGCCTTCTCTCACTTTCTCGTTGACTCTAACTATCTACCTTAAACTCTCTCTGTCTCTTTCTCTCTTAATATATTGGTCTGCCTCTATATACACATATATATATTTTGCCTCATGAGAATTGTATCATGTATCATGTATTCCCATCTATCTGTTTATATCTATCTCATTTTATCTATCTCCCTCTCTATCTGTCTCTACCCGTCTCTATTTGTCCTCCTCTCTCTATCTGTCTCTGTGTCTCTATCTCTATCTATCTTTCTATCTCTCTCTATATATTTACCTCTCTCTCTATTTGTCTCCGTCTCTCTTTATCTATCTCTCTTTCTATCTATCTATCTATCTATTTACCTCTCTCTCTCTCTATTTGTTTTTGTCACTCTCTATCTCTTTCTGTCTATATCTATCTCCCTCTCTCTCTTTGTCTGTCTCTCTCTCTATGTCCCTCTCTTTCTCTCTCTCTCTGTCTGTCTCTCTCTTTCTGTTTCTTTCTCTATCTCTCCCCCTGTAACTATCTCTTTGTCTTCCAATCTATCTTTCTCGCTCTGCTCTTCCCCACACACTCTGAGACTATAAATAGAGGCATGATCCTTGCACCTCCCTCAGTCTGTCGGCGGCTTTCCTCCTGCTCTGACCTATAGCTTCGGTCCAAGAAATGCCACTTGACCATCTATATCCTTCTGGATAACCCGGAGGAGTCTCACATCCCTGGAACTGTAAGAAGTCTAATAATAAACTCTGTTCTCAAAAGAGTCAATCAACGATGACTTCCAGCCGAACAAGGCCAACTGTGCATCCTTTGTGGTAAGTCTTATTTATAATATTAATATTCCATTTGACCAAATGTTTCCTTTCCAAAGTTAGCTTTCTCTAATTTAAAACAATTTTTTGTTGTAAACAGATTTAATATATTTAATAACAACATACAGAAATCAACATCAATAAACTACATAGAAACATAGCAACTAATTAAGTAATTAAAAAACTAACAAAATCAACAATTTAAGAACGATAAAAACAAACTTAAACATCCTTGGCTATTCGCCGTATCTGGCGGTAGTTGACGTCCGCCAATCGAACACTATTACCCACTGTGGCCAAGGGTTTCATGAAGTTATTGATGGACTCGGCCACCGGCTCTAGGATATCCCGCAACGAGCACAAAACATTGTAGAGAAAAATCAAGGGGGGTTGCAGGTAGCCATTAAAAATCATGGTCAGCAATGGCTTCACCAGGTAATCCGAGGTCATGTGCAGGAGTCCCACAATCAGTGTGTTCACCAGGGAGTAGAGCACAAAGCGGTAGCTCTGCAGGACGAAGGCCACCACGAAGGCCACGCCGATGTGGAGCAGGCCAAAAAGCTCCGCCCAAAAGTGGGTGGCATATGTGGTGGCCCGATCTGCCAGGACAATGGAATTGATCTTGGGATGGGTGTCCGTGGTGCTGAGATACTCGGCGCAGCCATGCTCAAAGGGATAGATGCCGATGCAGGTGTGTCGGGTGGCCTCCTTGCGATTCCACAGCGGCTCCGGCA
>VNJR01012295.1:0-11388 GCA_008042585.1 Drosophila punjabiensis | reverse complement strand
TCCTCCTCGTCCAATTCTACCTCTGTTGTTGGTTGGTGGGGTTTTACCTCCCCCACGAGGTCCGAAGCGGATTTTTTAGTCGAATTCATGTTCATTAACGCCCGCGTTGCTCGGCAGGGCGAGCGCGGCGGGCCCGAGGGGTTTGGGGCATTGAAGGATGGTCGACCGTGGCTTCGCCCCTAAGCCACGGCAAGGCTTGTTCCGACCCAGGGTTGCCCGGCCCTGGGAAGGCTCCGTTCGAACACAGCTGGTTTAACCCCTCAGCTGCGAACCTTATAGTCAGTGGGCACGGGTCGCTTTACACACCTGACTTGAGGGGAGGCAGTTTCAAGACTTGCCCATGTCTCGGTGAGGATTAGGAGTCAAAGGATTATTGGGTGAAGGATTCACTGGAGGTGCCGCTCGCATTAGCCGTACCGTAGTACGTTTCCAGGAGGTACGCGGAGGACCTTCCCCGAGGAGAAGGTGGTGTCTATCGGACCGATATTCACCTGCGAGTCGACTTGGTGCACCGTTAGAGCCAAGGAATATTCATCAACAGTTGCCCTGCTGACTTTGCCTTGGATTGGCGCACCCATACCACCCTATGGTTGATTCTACTCGACACAATTTTAACGTATCCATTAAGACATCGCTTGTTTTTTTTTCATCGAAATTTTTCAAAATTATCTCTTTAAACCTTTCCCACTCAGTTATCTTTCGATGCCTATGAATCACTGGTCTGCATAATCCCACAAATTTATTCCTTATAAAGCCAAACAAAATATTTTTTGTTGTCAGGTCTAAAGCATCAAAAGTAGGTAGGACAGTTTGAATTTGAGTTATTAAATCTGGCAATTGATTTGTATCAGTACCATCAAAATTTTTGTATTAACTTAATTCAATTCATTGTTGAGTTAAATGCGGCTAAGCTATTTTTGTTCATTTTAGTTTTCTTTCTTTTCTCTTGAGTTTCACAAAAATTATTAGTTAGCATTTTTTTGTTTCTTATTTTAACTTAGCAGGTGTGCCAAAGCTTTCCAGTTATGTTTTCTGTTCCTCTTTACGTTCGACCACGTGCATTGGACAATGCGTGTTGAAGAGTTTCAGACTTAAATTACCTAAGAACAGCTTACTGTGGTTCCGATTGAACTTCTTGTTTTGACGTATGGCTGGTTTCTTTTTGCTGAATGTTGATCCTCGTCTCCAGTTATGTGGAAGGTTGAGAGGGGCCTTCCAAGCCGAGACTTTGGCGTCCCTAAGCTATAAGCGTAGATCGCCGCTGTTCGAATCGAGACTTCTGTGTCCCAAAAGAGCCCGTCGATGCCTCCAGATACGACTTCGTTGTCGTTTGTAGGATGATTAATTAAATCACTCGATAAAACACCTCCATCGACTTCTTTGTCGAGTAAAAAGGGTTTAACGAAAACGAAGGTTTCGTTTTTTTATTTATTTATTATTTATTTTATTATTTTATTATTATTTATTTTATTTTATTTTTTTTATTATTTTACGTGCGCTATGTAACAGGTCTCCTTATCTGGTGAGTAAAGCTAAGCTTGTAGTTGAAAGCTAAAACTAAAAGCTTAGCGCAATGTATAGGCAGAATACATAATGATCTTATTCTAATAAGAGAGGGTATGTGTGGGTATACATGACTATATATGGGGCTTGGATTCAGCAGTGGCCCCGACGTTTTGTTTGGTTGGCAGCTTAGTTGCCAATAAAGTGTTTGGAGCCATCCTTGTCAACCGTAGGGGCTTAGGTGGGGGACCGCCGGGGGAATCTACTGAGGTGGTAACTCGCGCGTGCGTATTTTGTTTGAAATTAAATTTGGAGTTATTCTTTTTTTGTTTTATTTTATTCTTCTCAGTTAGTTAGCATGTTTTATTTGTATTAATGTGCGCGGGACGCGTCACACCCCAATCTTGGCGTGGGTCTCCCTGAACTTCCTTGCTGTTTCCTGGAACCGATTCATCTTCTTGCCTGAAATGATACATTACGGATTTGTGTAAGTGTTGGTGTGATCGTTGTGTATTGCATGCAGTCTTGCGTTATGTAGTGTTGGTTAACGTGTTATGTGTAGTGTTGATTTTCGTGTTATGTGTTGTGTTAGTTTACGTGTTATGTGTAGTGTTGGTTTATGTGGTATGTCAAGTGTGGGTTTACGTGTTATGTTAGTGCCTTGAGCTTTGCTATGTTCAATGTTACGGATTATTTCGAATGGTTTTATGTCTCCGATGTATGCGCGCTTAGCTTTCTTTGTTTCTGGGTTTCTAATATTCACGATTACAGGCGATGTGAACTTTACCACTTTCCATGGTCAATGGTTTGGCGTTAAATTTTCCGCCTCATATGATGGCTGGTGTGTTTTG
This sequence comes from Drosophila punjabiensis, assembly GCA_008042585.1. Taxonomy (NCBI): domain Eukaryota; kingdom Metazoa; phylum Arthropoda; class Insecta; order Diptera; family Drosophilidae; genus Drosophila; species Drosophila punjabiensis. The sequence goes on along the minus strand of VNJR01012295.1, from coordinate 9,034 downwards.
CACCAAATCAGATCGCCAATGTTTGGCCACCATCCTCTTTTTCCAAATCGTAGTGTCGTTTTTGTTGCTCGGCTGCCTGTTCCATATGTGTTGCCTCTGACCTTATATTTCTTAGCCGCTTCCATCGTTCTTCCATCGTTTCCTCCTGCAGACCTTCCGTTACTTAATCGAACATTCAGTGCCGTATCCGTAAGTCCCGTCCGAATATTAATTACGCTGGGCTATATTTGGTCGGTTCTGAAGTGCTGCTATTGTATGCCAGCATCAGTTTTGGGATGTGTTCATCCCAACTCGTCTGTTCTCCACCAGATAACTGCGCAATCATCGTTTTAATGATCCGATTGGTTCGTTCCTTAGGGTTTTCTTGAGGTGTGTGCGGTGCTGTGAACTGATGTTTTATACCCCATTGTTCCATCGCCGTCCTTGTCTTGCCTCCGATAAACTGCATTCCTTTGTCTGATAAGACTTTCGGGGATCCAGCCCTCGAAACTACCCTCTCGGAATACCCGTAGGAATGCATCAACCGTTGCATATAGTATCGCTGCTAATTCGACCCACTTGGAGCACGTGTCCACGATTACCAATAACGTGTTGTTTCCGTGTTTTGTTATCGGTTAGGGGCCCATGAAATCCACACATATCGCACCCTCCTACGTACGAAGCTCCCTATTCTGCAACTTTCGTCAGCATTTTTCCCGCTGCTTTTTGCTGTCATACTGTGTACTTTAGGCAACAGCTGCATTCCTTCACAAATTTTTTCACATCCTTCGTTAACTGTGGCCAGAAGTATCGATGTTTCATTTTCTTAAGTGTTTTAAGTGTCCCTTGGTGTAGCGCCTCCGCGGTATTGTGATTTTCCAATAGCACCCGTTGGATTTAATTCTGCACTACGCACAACTTCCATGGTTGCTGATCCCTCGTGTCTCCGCACAGTTTGTACAACCTTCCGCCTTCTATCCGATACTCCTGGTCGTCCGGAGTATTCTCGATTTCTCCATATTTCTGATCAGAGCTCGCAAATAACAGTTGAGCGTTTTTTGTGTTGCGGTATGAACTCTACCACTACCAAAAAGACGATGCACATGTGCCTCGCTCTGAACAGCTCTTTTCGTTGCTCTTTGTTTCGGCTTTCGGTTAACTGCTTACCGTTTCGGGGTTCTTGTTAAGCTCACTCAACAACAACTTAGATCGAGCGATCCAAATGAACGTTCGCTCATTGAGGGTCAGCAGAAGAACAAAAAACGAAAGAGTCATCGTAAACGGTCTTTTGTACCTTGTAACTTTTTTATTACGTCTAGCAACAAATTTAACATTATATTAGATTTTAACATTATATTTATTATTTATTAAGTATTAAGCTTAACAATAAGTAGAGAATTTAAAGTGTCTGCACTTAAAAAGCTTCGTCGCTCGCTTAAAATGTAGTGAAGCGCTGAAAAGGCCCTCTCAACAGTCACCTGAGTCGCCGGTGTAGCCAGTACTAGTTGTGCGAGCGCACTCAGATGGGGCGACTGCAGCTTTATATCTGTAAAAAACTGCAAAATGCTCTAATTTAGTGGAAAACGTCCATGCATACGGTCGAAATTTTCTATGTCAGTATAGATTTGGACCAGTTTTTTAAATGCAGGCTCTTATTTAATGTCGGAGATTGTCTGTACGCCATCTAAATAGGCGGAAAACAGAGACTGTTCTTTGTAAATACATTTATCGCCGTCGGATGTGAGCTCCTTCTTCTGGGTCTGGATATTAACCTCGCATGATGGCGCACTTTGTCTTGGGGAATGCATCTTAAATAAAAAATAAATTAGAACATATTTTTGCAATGTTAGTTTAGTACAAGTGTTAGTTTTTGTCATGGACAATATACTTTGTTAAAACATTTAATAGCGGCTAACAACAATAAAACAGGACTTAAACTTCAAACACACATAGCCATACTTGCTTTAGCTCCAATAAACGGTATGCTATTTTTTTTTAGATTTAGCTTTGCTAAGCATTTTTATATTTTTATATCCTTACAGGGTATTATAATTTCAGTCAGTAGTTTGCAACGCAGTGAAGGAGAGATTTCCGACCATATAAAATATATATATTCCTGATCAGCATCCCTAGCCGAGTCGATCTAGCCGTATCCGTCTGTCTGTCTGTCTGTCTGTCGGTCTGTCTGTTTGTCCGCCTGTCCGTTTCTACACAAACTAGTCCCTCAGTTTTGAAGCTATCTGAATAAAACTTTGTAGCCTTCTATATACTTTCACTCGTATATATGTCGGAACGAGCCGGATCGGTCAACTATATCAAATAGCTGCCATACAAACGATCCGTAAATTTTTTTGTAAAAAAATTATAACTTCACTGTTTTTTAATATATCTTGATCAACTCTTGGTTATGTGCAATAATTATTACTGTAGATTTGTAAATATAATTTTATAAAAATCGTACTACTATATCATATGGCTGACATAGGAATGGTCGGGAAATTTTTAGAAAAAAAATTATAACTTTGTCAGTTTTCAACATAACTTCTTCTACTTTGAGATACTAGTATTTCATATTTTTTCAGAATTTTGTTGTAAATTTCATAAGAATCGGACAACTATATTATATAGCTGCCATACAAACGATCGGGAAATGTGGAGAAAAATTACATTTTACTTTACATGTAAAAATGTAAAAAATTGTAAAACTTTAAAAATAAAATTGAATTAATTAATGCAATTGAAATCTGCAAGGGTATACAAACTTCGGCGTGCCGAAGTTAGCTTCCTTTCTTGTTCCTGGTCATTTAAGACGCACTTAACGCGTGGATCTATGTAGATTGCAGCTAACATTGCATAATTTTCAAGTAACTTACTTTCTCGAATTTTAATCTGTCCTAGTAATTTTTTTTTTTTTTGTATATAACTTGGGCTGTTTTTCCATTATGCGATGTAATGCTGTGGTTATAGTTTTAGGTTTCAGTAACAGTCATTTAAAACATATTTTACAATTTAGATTTTACCTGAAGACTTGATCGAGGGTTATTCCGTAGTCATTTATCATCTCCATATGCGAATGACGAAGCTGTATCATGCCTTAGGTCTTGATGACGATCTCAGCTTCAGACATACTAGAATGTATCATTTGTAAATTGACGCCCCAAATAGACTTGTCCATTCCAGTGGCAACATCAATTATTAGGGATACAAGCTTTCCCTTTACAAGCGCTTTAATATTCTCCTTAATGGTAAACTCTTTGGCGGTCAAATATTCCATAACATTTCGAGAAGTTATGAGATTCATCGAAGATGCGTTGTAAAAAGGGTTCAATATCTGTCGAAACCCTTCGCTATCCAGAAATAAATGCCGTTTTAAATTTGTAACGTGAGAGCCTGCTAACTTCATACCGCAAACATTGCACTAAGACTTATTCTCTTCTGCATTAAATTGAAAAAAAAAGTTCACTTTTTTATTGTGATCTTGGCACAAGAATTAAAACGCTCCAAGCGCACCGAATCCACAAAAGCAAATGCGGTATACAAGAAGACTGATCATTCGCATATACACTCATACAAATGCAAAAGATTTTTTTTTCTTCGCGCGTTGCAAAACGGTCAGCGAATAAGCGGAGCAAACAGGAGGCACGAAATTGGTTTTTAATTGAGCACAGAAAGTTCGTTCACGAGACACTGGTAAACGGTTCTTATACGTTTTTTTTGCTCGCAAGTGGTGCGAATATAACAGTTTTGGTGACTGCAAGAAACACTCAACTGTTATTGGCGAGCTCTGGTATTAATAATACTAAGTCAAAATGTTTAGTCATTTCCAAGAGACCACTTGATACAAGGAACATTCAAAATCTTGTTATAAATAATTCCATAATAAAGTACACCACTAATGCAAATAATTTAGGGATTACTTTAAGTAATACACTTTCTTGGAGCAAACATAATACTCAAGCTACAGGTCGAACATAAGGTTTATTGCGACAACTCTCTTGTTCAAAATCCTTCCTTCCATCACAAACAAAGATTTTAGTTGCAAAAACCATTCTAATTCCAACGATATTTTATGGAATAGAGGTATTTGGACATTGTGACTCGCGAGATTTGCGTAATTTAACAGTTGCCCTTAATTCAATAACGATGTGTTTAATCATAGGCGTCTTGACCATGTATCCATGTATTCTTGACTTTAACCTGACTTCGTGGATTTCTTATAGGACTCTCATTTACTTTTACGAAATAATAACATCGAAAGCAACAAAATATCTGTACAATAAACTTGTTTTTGCCACTTCACATAGAACAAATAACTTGGTATACCCCAGATACAAAACTTTATGCTCAAACCGACAATTCTTTATAAGTGCTATCCATCAATGGAATAACTTACCACATTATTTTAAAACCATAAGGAGCGCAACTCAGTTTTAAAATACGATTAAAGAATATCTAAAGTAATAAACATAGATTTAAACTTATTAAAAAAAATAAAAAAAAAAATATAATAAGTATTTATTAAATTAGTAAAGTAATAGTAAAATAACTGAAGAATTTTTTGGTAATAAGAATATAAGCTTTTAGACTAAATAATAATGTTTTTATATCGATCTCGACTAGTGCAATAAATATAAGGTAACCTTTGTCGCACGAGGATATTATCAAAAAAAAAAAAATATTAAACACAAAAAAAAGATGGTATAATATTGCACTAAAACACGAAGAAACTTTAGGTTATTGAGCACGCATTTCCTATTAATTAAAACTTAAGTTAAGATACCAGCAAAAAAAAATACCTATATATTTAAATCTACTAAGACAGTCATCTTAGTACTTACTAACTTACTAGCTTCTAATATTATTTATAACTTAACATCCAACCGGAACAAATTGATTATTATATTCTACCTTCTACCTCTAGTTTATATTTGGATATTAACTTTGTTAATACGCAAACACCTACATCTTATTTTTGAATTTCTCTCTTTGCTTCTTCTAACCTTTTCCCTCTGTCTCCTCTGGAATTAGTTTACTTTTCTTTATCCGATTTCCGATATTATTTCGTATGCTGTCGAAAGCACGCTCAATGTCTTGATTAATTATTATAAGACAATGCAAGATTTGAACGAGTAAGACTCCACCCCAAAGCCGACGAGCTGGAGCTGGATTTTATAACATGCCCTCGTGAATTTAGATATTGGTCCAAGCTGTGCTTAATAAACCTTGCATGTTACAAATGGTGGGAAAGACGACAGAGCCGCCATTTTTATAAGTTTGCAAGAACTAAAAACTGTGATTAGACAGAACAAAGAAGACATAAAGAAAATGAACCTACTAATGACTGCTGAAGTACAAGAAGAAAATCGTTTTGTAAGAAAAATATTGCAAAAGCCCAAGGACTAGATCTGCGAAATGTTGGGATTAATTGTAACACCAAAACTAAAAAATCTGTTAAGATAACGCCAAGTTCATCAACGCTATCCATCAAGATCTATGACTTACCGGTTTTTTTTTCAGGAGCGGCTGAACTTTTTGTTACAACAACAAAGGAGTTCAAGTACGGCAATCGTCTAAATCTCATTCAACTAAAAAATGCCTAATTGGAGATACAAAGGACGTCGTATCTGCAATGTTGATTTATCCAGATGATGTACCAGTGGGAATAGACGAACTACAATTTCGATTTGGTCGTCCGAAAATGCTAAAATGCTTTTAAATTCACAGATAGCTAAGATAACAGAATTCCCAAAGATTACGTATAAGAAAATAGATCACCTAATTAATTTATCGACACGAGTACGTTGCGTCATAGCTTTTTTGTCATCTGCCAATTGTAAAAATCATCTGAACAGCCCAATTCTACCTGGAGAACTTGTAAATAAGTTACCAACAGACACCCAAATAGATTGGATTCGTCATATTGACTCATCATTGCTAAGTAATTGTGCCAGAGTATCAGGCAGATTGCCCATCACTGACACATCACCTAAACAACGATTCTTCTTCCAACCAAACCCTTGTGTGCCGAAACTAGGGATCACCAGCCAATTATTGATAATGTACTGACTTGTGCAATGTTGGAATCAGAAAATCAATTATTTAATTATTATATACCTGTAATTATACCCCGTTATACACATTTGCCATATTTGACGAAGGTAGCGCCGTTACTTTATGGGAAGAGAATATAGCTTGAAACAAAGTTTTACTGCTGGGATAAATCTCAGTTATTGGGATGGAACCTATACAGGAAAATTTGTATAATAAGATGGGACTGACAGTAGGAATCGTGTGGGCGAGCAGTTAGGTACTCATACCTTTCTGCCGGACGATTTGCCTTAGGGCTGGCCCGGTGGCTCGGCGAATGATAACGTTCTGCTTGCCCGATCGAAGGGCTCTTCCTTACCGACCATATTTTTAAAAGCTGATGACTCGGGCACGCGTAAAAGATAAATTATAGAAATAATTGCGGCGACTCCTGGTGCCGCAGTGGATTTAGTCGTCTGTCCTAAGATTTTTTTTTATTTAAAAGATTAAGAAGGTAATTTTCAAAGGATAGGTATAGAGATATATAGAGTAAGATTCCACTACCGCGGGACTGTCGTGCGTCGGAAGCTTCCTCAGGACGGTTGCTGCCCTGTTGGTCACTGCAGTCCAGTTAGATGCGGCCTCCAGCAAACACCCGATTATGTTCTCGGGTGCAAGACGACGATTCGTTACAGCCTCTATGGTAGCTCTTTCCGCGCTGAATAAAGGGGAAGCGAAAAGTACATGCTCTGCGCCCTCGATAGATGCGCTGCCGCAGTGGTCGCAGAATGGTTTAGTCTCATGCTTGAATTTCTGAAGAAAAGCCTTGAAGCATCAATGGCCCATGATAAGCTACGTCGTGTGGAAGACTACCTGTCCATGACTTCTGTGTATCCACGGTTCTAGTTCGGGGATAAGCCGATAGGTCCAACGTCCGTGCTCGCAATATCCCACCTCTCTTGTCACCTTGAGACGGTGCTGCTCCGCTGCGAACTACTAACCGAGTTGCCAGTTCTGCGCTTCTCTGCCAGTAGGTCGATCGGGATCGAACCCGCTACCACCAATCAGCTTCCGCCTATATTGACGCGGCATACAACATGTCGACGTTACCACTGTCGCTATTAACCGTCTGCTGTACTGCCTGGGACCGCACGTGTTGGCAGTGGCCTTAGATGCCTTAGCCGCTGCATACTCCAAGTGGTTCTGTAGTTCAGCCTGTGGTCGATCAGAACTCCAAGTGGTTCTGTAGTTCAGCCTGTGGTCGATCAGAACTCCAAGGTATTTGACCGTCGGGTTAGACTCGATGTTGGTCGAGCCAACCCGAAAGGTCACTTTCTCTACAGCTTTACGGCTGCTTATCAGCACTGCTTCCATTTTCTGTTCGTCGAGAGAGAGCCCGTTGTCTGATAGCCAAGACATCATCGACTGCATTTAGTAGAGACATCGGACAGGTGTTTCTTCACAGTGACCAGAGCGATGTCATCTGCGAAACCAACCAACCGTCAGGAAGCGACAGCCTCAATATCCCGTCGTACATGACGTTCCATAGAATTGGAGGACTGAACCTTGGGGTATGCCTCCTGTCACGTGGTGTTCTTGGCTGCCGGCGACCGAATTGTACAGCAGAACACGGTCTTTAAAGTAGTCGGCTAAGATACCCAGATATGCCGCCACGATGGAGTGCTTCCAGGATTAGGCTCCAGTTTGCTGAGTTGAAGGCGTTTTTGACGTCCAAGGTGCATACCAGGCAGTACTTCTTGGAGCCTCGAGCTTATTGCATATGATGCGCTCAAATATTTTGCCCAGCGCATTCAGCATACATAGGGGCCGATCTCAGGAAGGGTCATCGTTCAGCTTGCCTGGCTTCGGGATGAGCACAAGCCGTTGCTGCTTCCAAGCTCTTGGGAAAGTCCGTAGGCTGAGCCAAATGGTTCTTGGTCGGACGCATCGCAGAGGTCCTGGAAACACTTGTTTTTGGTTGCCCTGATCGCCACCTTCAGGCCCTTTTTCCTCTCTCTGTAGTGGTCTGAGTCCTGTCCGGGTTGCTGTGCCCATTTGTACGCCACTTTTGAGGGGCGTCACATCTTTTCTCTACTTCAGGGAAATGAAACGAATGTGCACTGGCTTCGTTTTGAGAGTGACCTGGGTCGACCGTTTTCGGTTAGCATCGTGGCTCTCGAAAGATGATGTTGCCAAACGAGAACGATCGACCGGCTATCAGGCCCGGTGGAGCAAATTGTAGTTTCTACCATGTTCGCGGCTCTGTAAGTTGATCTGGACGATTTTAAAGATCTCCTTAAAGCGGTCCGCTTTCTCAGTTGGGGTCTGGGGCGATGTACCAAGATGTCGCCAGATCTCTGGCTTGTAACAGAATCGCTGGACTCTGCCCAGTCGTTTCAGAGACACTCGTGTTTATGGCAAGTGTCAATTCCGATAGCCAGATCCCTGGCATGTAACAGAAACGCTGGACTCTGCACAGTCGTTTTGGAGACACTCGTGTTAACGGCGAGTGACAATTCCGATAGCAAACTGTACTAGGGGCTCCGAAGCGATCGATGATCACGGAAAGCCCATATGAGATTCACTGTTGTCGCCTTCACGAGCCTTCACATGCACGAGCATGTCCCTCTTTGGAGCGGGGTATGGCTCGTCGACTTGTCTGGTGAGCATTTTTCCCGCCTGCTGCCGTTGCTCCGACTTGTACTTCTGGCAGGGAACACACTGGCGCAGGCATCGTCGGACATTGCGAAACATTCCTGACCATTAGTTTTTTTGTAATATTCGCAGGAGCGTTTTCCGGATGCCTAAGTGTTCGCCCGTGGGAGCGTGACATTCTTGATCCGGGCTCGATTTTCCGTAGCTACGCAAAGTTTCCGGGGGTCCAGTCATCGTCGTCCGGACGATCTCCGAGATGTCTATATAATTCTCCATTTTCAATGGTGAAGTCCGAAAACTTTTGAGGATCGTCTTGAACTTCCTTTATTTTTTGTTGTAGCCACATACGCTGGGTCTCGACCGGTGTCAGTCT
>VNJR01012294.1:0-28382 GCA_008042585.1 Drosophila punjabiensis | reverse complement strand
TGAGGTTATAAAGTTAATGAATTGCATTTTGATATGTGTTGTGGTCTTTCACCTCCCTGCCACAGCCTGGGCCTGTCTTTTGTCTGTCTTTTCTTAATAATCTTAAAGCCGGAAGCCTTGCTGGAGGCAGTCGAGCTCAGATTAAATTAAGGATATAGATGCCAGTTTCCCTCACCTTTCCAGGTGCCAAAAGGGGGTATCACATAGCCCACACACACCTACATCTAGGCACACCTGCACACTGCGATAAGCCCAGGTTAAATTCGAATTTCACTGACGCCGCGATGAGGCTATTCAGCATGAACTCGATTCCTTGCATTTGTCATAATTGGCCACGAAGTGTGCTTCCCTTCGATTCTGCATTCATCCTGCCGCCCCTTCCCCCACACGATTACTAATCGCATCATGAGCTCCTTTCCCGAGTTGCATTAAAGTTACATTTTACCTGGAGAAAGTTGCAACGACGTCTTGATATATGTAAGTACTATTGGTTACATGAGAAAATGCTTGCATAAATACATATTGAAATTTAAGAGATTAGCAATATATTAAGTTCACCAAATTAGGAATCCATTAGGAATTAATTTTATATTGTTTTCCTGGAAACTTTTTAAAGTCATTTCTTAACCTTTAATCTTTAAAATACATAAATTAATTAACAGTATCTAAATTGAAATTATTATTTTTATACAATTTTGATAAGTTAAAAATATTAAAGGAACTTAAAAAGTTTCACAGAAGGTAGACTATATAGAAGTCTACTTATAATAACAAAGGGCTATATATATTTAGCAACTTTTTGGTCAAATTCTAGAGTAAATTTACAAATGATTCATATTGATTCCCCTTTTTTTTCAGTGCCACCTCTCAACTCCTTTGCACCGTATGCCACTGGGTGTGCCATGTGGCTCCAAGTCCTTCAGGTTCTTTCTGTGCTCCTGCTCTTGTCACGTTTGCGAGCTGTTCCTCAATTTTGCGCATCGTCATATGTTTGCCATTGTACGCGCCACGTGCGTCCTGCCCGAGTCCTTGCTGCGCCCTGCTTTTCCTACCATCCTACCACCATATTCCTTGGCGTTTTCATTTTCATTTTCCTTCTCCTCGTCCTTGTGTGTTTGTCATCGGCAGACCGCATTTTTAATATGCACATAAATTGGCTGACATTGATGGATCCTAATAGAGTTGCAGTTGCCTGGATGTCGCCTGCAGCAGTGGCTAAATAGGAGCGAGGAATGCAAAGGCAGCAGTGATGGCACCTGGAAGGTTACTGAAAGGATAGTAAGTTCTTTTGGTAGTTGAATTTTTGCTATAAAAATAATATAAAAAACTATAAGAGACCCTTCTACAGCTACTTAATTCTACGAATTTCTGTATACTTCTTTTGATCTTATTATTGTCTATAATTAATTAAATATTGCTTAATTTAAGCCTTCAGAAGCCCACTTTTGAGGTTGCAGAACAAGCCAAATTTGGAGGCAGCTCGAGGATGTATATCAGTATCTACTTGGCTCTTGGCTTTGTTGCTGCAGCTGTCGTGTGCAATGAATACGTAAGTGAAAGTGCATATCGACCGGATCGCAGGTCTCAAGCTGCACCAGTCTCAGGCCGCTGATTACCATTCGAATGCAGTCATCGTCGTGGCCTCCTGACACTCCTTTGCAGCAACTGATACAGTTGCCGCCTTTGTGCGGGTGCTGTGCTGTGATGAGAGTAATTAATTATGGGCCAGATAACCTCTGACCCCTGCTCAATGTGCTGGCCACAATCACAGAAGTCCAGGTTAAAGGCCGTCGTGCATATCAGTTCTCTTTGACTTTGGCGGCTTCGCAAACATTTGCATAATTAAACCGATTGAGAAAGATGCGAACAAAGTAAATTGTAATTGAGTGTAAAAACATATGTACCTGCGGACGTTAACTCTGATAAATACTCATGCATGTGCATTTAAGGGGCGTGGCCACTTACCTTAAATCATAATCATCATTGAATCCGAAATGAAGACGAATAAGCTGTGAACGAGCGTGTGAGTCTGTCTGAGTTGTTCTTAAATTCGGGTAATGTGCCATGTGAATGGGACCTCGGTCCTCCTTACTCTCGTTTTTTTTTACTCGCATCGAGAGTGGGGATGCTAAGCGGCTTTGATACAGTCTATCTGCTTTAGGATGGACCCTAGTTCGTTCTGTTATCTTTACTTTTCCGACTGGAAGGCTGTAAATAAAGCATTTTCTGCATTTTTTAAAGATACTTTATATTTGCGATAAATGTGCGATAAATATATATTCTGTTTGAACAATTCCCTTCGTATAAAAGGTTATTAGAAATGTTAAATATTCAGAAAAAAATATATTTATCATTTATGTTATTTTCGGTAGTTCAAAATGTTTCCAAAAAACTTTAAATTTTCTGATATTTTCGATATCAATCGGGTCTTTTCTATCGTCTATTTTAGTTATGGATACCTTTAGGTGTATTTTTTTTGTAATACTAAAAAACCAATTATCTTAAGAGAAACAAAATAAAAGAATCGTTCTTAAATATTATTATCCTAGCTAACTTTGCCATATAACCTCCTGGCAGGTCCACCCTTAAGGAATGAAAATCACATTCGTTGCCCTAAAGGACTAGGCCTGCTGGCAAAACTTTGTCCTGCACATATTTAAAGCGATGAATACATTTTTACGCCCCTGCACTCCACAGGAGCGAAGTGTCCTTGGAGTCCTCGGGTGGGGTAGCTAGTGGGGTGGGGTGGCTGACGACGCCTATCAATGTGTGCCGCGTCCCAGGCGCAACATTTCGAGCGTAAATTGTAAACTTTTGATTGGATTGTGCAGCAAGTGGCATGTGCGGTTGCGTTTTCGTTTTTGGGCTACGTTTACGCGGCGTATACGCAACGTGAGTTAAATTATTGGAGGAAAAAAAATCAGCAGCAGCAGCCTCCTGTCCTCCGCCTCCAGGCATCACTACGCGCACCCACAGGCATCGCCTCCGTCGCAACTCATTAAAAACTTTTCCCTTCGAAACAGCGTTTTGATTTGTTTCAGCTCACCGCGGCTCGGCAATCTCGGTTTTAGGGCCGATATCAGGGATGTTCACCTGTGCAGGAATCAGCTGGTAACAGTGTCAGTTTAGAATAATATTTACATAATCCAAAGGGATACCTCTGTGAAGTTTACAATGAGATTGATTATATAAAAATAAATACAATGTACAGAGTTAATATATTGCCTTCTAATAAAATTATAATAATCTTGTTTAAATATTTTCAAAATAATTTAATTGAAACATTTTCATAAAATAATAGAAGGATGGGGATATGAATAAGAAATTCAATGCCTCTCTAAACAAAATTATATAAATAAAACTTGGCGAAATATATATTTTTTTTCTAGAATTATTATTATAATTACTTTACTCGATGATAAGTTTTTCGATCAATTCGAATTTTTATTCCTCCGAATAAGTACAGCTTAGTCTGTTCCACGAACAGAGCGATTAATTAAGTAATCGCCGACCCAGAAGCGGGCTGACATTCATAAGTGATAGCTAAGCTGAATCCTGCGAGAGAACCTTCGAAAAAACACCCCAAAATCCCCCGACCATGGCAACAACTGACAGCTGTCTGTCAACCCGGCAAAACGCAAAATCAATCAACGTTTGCCGCCAGCGCAAAGTTCTGTATGAAAACGCATTTTCATTATGAACTTGCCACCGCCTTTTCGACCTCGTCGCCCCATTCCAGGGCTCAGATAGCGCCATGTTGCTTATAAAACTTTGCCAACATTATCTTTTTGTGGCTGTCATATATTTTCCTAGCGTTCCCCGTACTACTTTGACTTACTTTGGCCTTGTTTCCTGGCTTTGTTTCGCTGTTTATTGGGATTTAATCTGCCGGCCCCTCTCTGTGGGACTCGTTCGCCTGTTTTTCTTGGTTTTGCCTTATCAAAAATCAATTTGTTCAGCATTCACTTGAACTAGTGGAGCAGGAAAAAATTTGTTTGTGATTTAATGGAGGGTCCGGTGGGCAGGACGAGAGGGAGACAGAGGGACAGAGAGACGGAGGTGGTAAGCGACAAATTTATGCATTAAAATAAATGCGAATTGTACACATTTGTGTAAACTTTTCCATTTGGCCAGCCGACAGACGGACAGGAAGTTTAATTTGACATCTCTGTGGGTGAGAGCGTGTGTGTGAGCCCGATGTTTGTGCAACAATGTATATGTATCTATGGAAAGTTCTGCAACGAACGCACTCGCAAAAAGCTGCCTTCGAAAAGCCAAACAAAATGATTTTCTAATTTCCACATGCCATAAAAAACAGTTGCAGTTGCAGAATGCGATACAGAAAGAGGAAGCGCACGGAGAGTGAGGGAGTGGAAAGCGTCATTTGCAATTTACAAGCAAACACAAAAAAAAACGAAAAAAAGTCCACAAAATGTTCGGCAAAACTCACGCAAATGCGTTACAAAAAAATGGGGAAAAAACACCTATAAATACAGAACTGAATTTAAGCTTTTAACCCTAATTTAGTTCCTATCAAAGCGCTTTTGGGAAAAATATTTGATGGCTGGTCGTTTCAAGTTTGGTAATTCCCCAAAAAACCTTTTTCAAAATTCAAGTTTTGTACGAAAAAAAAAATCTTTTTTATTTCAGACCTCAGGGAGTATTTCAAACATTCATCTAAAATAAAGTTTTCAACATTTTTAGGGATTAAAACCTTAGATTTTTCTTTACAAATAGTTGATAAAGGTCATTGAATTTGTTTTAAAACTATGTTGAAATATGTATTTTGATGTCTATTTGCAGCTTTAAAAATACAGGAACTCAAATATATATAACGATTTTTTATTGATTCTCATTGGTTCAAAATTATTCTTTTTTGTGGTATTTGGAAAGATCCTAGAAAGCGGAATGTGTGATGACCTAGTTGGCAGTTGGCAGTTGGAGCTTGGATTACCCTTTGCTTTTCGCAGGAGCAGTGGAAAGAAAACAATTGGCGTTGCATATCGATGGCACTAAAATTCCTTTTTGCATTATCGCCACCGTTGTCGGCATTGGCATTAGTGTCAGTGCACATAAACAACATCAGCTGCAGGAACAAGGGCGGCCAGGATACCGATGCCAGCGAGCTTGCTTGCAGAGAGCGCGCGAGCATAATTCCGCCGGAAACGGATGTTGGTTGCTGTTGACATGAAGTCATGTGTCGTTTGTGTTGCCATGAGGCACATGTTGAGGCTTGAACCTGATAATGTCACCTCAGGAAGAACTTAAAGGGGGCCTTTGTGATTTAATTTAAACTTAAAATTAGTAAGAGTAGATGTGTAAATTAATAAAGTCAGAAACTATTCTAACAGATACTTATAGATATATACTCCTGTTACCCAAATGAAACTGAAAACTTCAAATGTGTGCAGGAATTGGAGCACGGACGATGTAGGCATACTTTCTCATCCATTTGCCTGCATAATTTGAATGCAGAGATGAGCACTTTAAAACGGTCCACAAATTACCAACAGGCAAGGCAGGCAGGCAACCTAAAAGTCTGCAACAAATGTTTTTGGGGCTTACTTGAATGCACTCACACACACTCAAATGCATACTCACACCCAAAAACACAGACGCAGAACTGAGGACAGTGCCACGAAACAACAATATTGACAGAGACAATGGCATAATGCATGCAGATGCTGTGTTGCATGTGAGTGACTGTGGGTCCTCTGTTAAGATATAGCTGCGGTTAGTATAATATCATTAACATTTGGAAAATCATAAGTGGGGGATATTTAGATTTAAAGATTTTAAAGTCGTAAAAGAAATTGTTGCATTTCTAAGTTCTTCCTAAGTATAAAATTTCGAGCTTTTCTAATTCTCTAAGAATTCTTTCAGACCGCTATTGTAAGAAAGTAGACTATTCCGTTGCATTATACGCTTTGTTTTAGCGATCTTACATGTGTCTATATGGACTGTTATTTATGGATCATTATTTATATTATTTAAAACCGACTTAGCAACTATAAAACCTTTCATGTTATAATTTAAACAAATATTTTTAAATTTAGTTTACTAATTATCTTACGCCCCTCATATATATAAAATATTTGATTCAAAAGTTTTTCAAATTTCCCTCCCTACTGCAACTATATTTTTGCCCCCAACTGTTGGTGCTAGTGTGTGTGCAAACAATTGCAACAACAGGCGTAACAAGCAGAAAAGTGTCACTGTTTTCTTGGCCAGTAAAAGAGGGGGCGGAGGTAGGTGGCAGCTGGTGGTTGGTGGGGGCTTATAGGCAGGACCGTACAGGCATCGAGGACAGTTGCATAAACACTTATAGAGCCATTTCGGGATAGTCATCTAAAAGTGCTGCCATTCACACACACTGGCGCACACGCTCTCCCAGATACTCCAGTGCATGTATGCTCCTGGTCGCTAA
This sequence comes from Drosophila punjabiensis, assembly GCA_008042585.1. Lineage (NCBI taxonomy): Eukaryota > Metazoa > Arthropoda > Insecta > Diptera > Drosophilidae > Drosophila > Drosophila punjabiensis. The sequence goes on along the minus strand of VNJR01012294.1, from coordinate 21,955 downwards.
TATATCTGTTTTCTTTGTTCTGCCGGAAGAGCAGGATGGGCAGGAGATCTACGAAATGCTGGAAAAGAGGTGTGAGAGTGTGTATGGACGGATTCGAGGAGTGGTGCATTGGAGTGCATTGGAGGGTTCGGCGCTCTGGCAATTGGGAACGATTTCCAGCCCTTTTTCGATTTTCTAACCTGCATCTCATACGAAAGGCACACACTTTCCGCTTGCTCAGAAAGTCATACCAACTGGTGAGCAACTTGGTAAACAGACTTTTAGCCGAGTTTCAGGAAGAGAAGTTAGTGTATTTATTCTGGTTTTAGAAGCCAATTGATTAATCTATGGGCTTTCAGGCCTTATGTCTGCCGAATTAAATGCTAATTAAAAGTCAAAGTTATGAAATGTATACAATATGAAATTATGTTTTAAATTTCTTTATAAAAAGTGCTTATTAGGTACTTAATAATTTCTCATTTAATTTGACTCTATAGAGAGTTTTGGTATAAAAACGATTCCAAGTTAGTGAACTGTTAAAATCAAGGACCCTGTCAAATTGTAGTTGAATTTCAGCCTGTCTGCCTTTAAATAAACAATATCCTGTCTTATCAGAATTAGGTATCAGTCTTTCCTTTTTGAGGGTATCGAGGGCAGAGTGCCTTGGACAATTTCTGCTCATCTTTTTTTGTATCTGTGTCTCGTGTAATCGCTGACATTCAGGTCATAATTGAGACCATAACGGGGGACAAATGCTGGTCCCCTTCCTCCGCTTCACCTGTTGTTGCGAGGTTCGGCAATTATTTTTGAAATATCCGCCTTTTTGGCCATGTTACTCCCACACAATGTGATCGTCAAACTGTGAGATGGCAAAGGCACTGGGCCAACCGAGGAGTGCGAATAGTTGGCATAACTTATTCGGCTGCTAGTGCCACTGCGGCTGTGTTATCATTTAATTAAGTTTTCTTTAATTAAGTCGGCATGTGGAGTGGAGACCGCAGTGCTGGCAGTGTTGCGTGCTGCAGCAACACGCAGTGCCGGCAGCAGCAACAATATCTGAGTGGCATCTCTGCTTAATTAATGCACGCTGAGGGTGGAGTGTGGAGAGTGCAGCAGCAGGATGTGGAAGGTGGAGTAGCAGGGACCGTATGTGGTTCTCGTGCACTTTTACGCACTCGCAACATTTCAGTCAACTAAACATTTCGCAAATGATTTGCTGCTGCACCCGACGCGTGTGCCAAAAGTGGATTTCTGCAGCAGAGTTCAAGTTGAGCGCTTTAAATTCTGCATTAGCTGTGGGCCGCCAGCTCATCCGCCACCGAGTCCCCGCTGCCGGGGAACCCCCGAGGCAGTGACCCACAAAATGTGCATGTCACAGTTGCCGCAGCAATGGCTCCCAAGGTGACTGTTTCATTTTCGTTTGCCGATGTGTTGACAGACACACACACACACACAGGCAGCGAACCCGGCTATTTACATATTGATCCTTTCGGGAGGCACACACACACACACCAACAGTCATAACCAGAGATAACCAGGATTTCGAGGGGTACTCACAGGTAGGCAAGCAGGTAAATATTCCAAAAATAAATATGTAAAAATAGGCAAATTATTAATATGCTGTCATTATGGTAGTAAAGAAATCATTGTTAAGTAAATCTTTCTATTTCTATATTCTTTTTATATAAGTTAAACATTGAAAAGAATAAAAGAAATACTAGAAATCCATATAAATAATGTTAATCGTTCTTTTTAAAACACTTTTCTAATCGAGAGCTTGCAGTAAATTTTATTTTTAATACATTTTAATTTATATTACACTTTTACAGATTTCAAAATGCAATGTAAAAGACAGAATCCTTAATAATAAATTGTTAAAAAGTAATGATTTCAATATTAAATAAAGCCAGACTTCAAAAAGAAAGAATCTATTATGATCTTCTTCAAACAACTTCAATAATTATCCAGGTATATTTCTCACCACTGGCCGCAAGGACACATGATGTGGCATTCTGCATGCAGCAGGCTGCATGGTAATTGCAACATTTCGCCCGACTTTGTCCTTGCCAACTGTCTCAGCTGTGCCAGCTGCAACAATGGCAGTGGATGCGATGCAGCTGCAGTTGCAGCTGCTGCCGATGCCAGTGCCGCTGCACAATGGTCCCGTACATGTCCCCCAAGGATGCTTGTGCCTGTGCCCGTGTGTTGTCACAATTACGCCCCCACCACCCCCAGCATATAGTCCGGATGATGCGGTGGGAATTGGGACTCGGGGCAGAGCTCTCTGGGTCACCTTGCTGATGGGTCAATCGATGCTTAAACGTTGGTCGGACGGCTGATTGTGCTGAGAGATTGCAGCCGAAAGTTGACAAACTACGGGACCAACTGTTTGCAACTCCGCCGGAGAAACGGCGTTGAGAGCTCCGGGCTAGACTAGCCCTGGGTCTAATTCCCCTCCGACTTTCTCTTTTTGTGGATTATCTTTGTGTTGGCCAGAGCAATGAGCTTGATTACTTTAATGTCCTTTGTTTAATGAGCAACCGCAACAGAGAAAGAAACTGGATAAAAGGGGTAGAGACTATAAGCCGACTTTTGAAATGTCCTTTGAATTAGTTTAAGAGCTGATTAATTGAAATAATTTATGGCACAAAGGTTAAAATTTTTATTAAATTATTAATTATATTAAAGTCAAGTTCTTCGATGTTTAGAGGATAGTTATTGTTAATTCCCTGCATCTTAAAACGGTTAAAACCTGTTTCAAATGCTTCTCAAAAGGGTATCAAGTAAGAAAAAACTAACCAAAGAAGCAAAGGCGGATGTAGCGCTTATCTGCCCCTTTTTCTGGCTGGGATTAGGATGCGGAATGGGGGCCTGGTCGCTGCACTGCGCTAATTACGGTGGCAGCACTCTCTCTAATTAAAGCCGAATGGAACAGAATTTGAATAATTTGTTTTGCACTTTTTCGCCTTTTAGCTTACGACTGAAACAATTCGTGCCAAACGAAAGCATTTAACAGAGGGAAAGCGTGAGCTCTGAATCAAATAAAAGAAGCCGCAGCATTAAATATTTATGATTCTGCGGTTTTGTGCGGTGCCGGGCAGAGAATTTTTCGGCGATTGGTCAAAGGCAGCCAGGCAGCAGAAACGAAACTATTTGGCGTTGCGAATTGTTGTTTTGCCCACTGCAGCCGCAAATGCTGTTAAACATAATGTAAACGTTTGCCGATGCCACAGCAAAAAGCATCAGCCAAAAGAGGGGGCTCCCTCCTCCTTCTCCGCCTCCGTGCTCAACTTTTTATCACCTGCGGCTGACCGAGAAAAGCTTTCCACTTTCTGCCGCCCCTCTTGAAACCCCAGCAGAACCTTGGAGAGTGGCCAACAAGCTGCTGTGCTTGCTTTTGGTTTTTGTATCTCAGTGCCCCCTGATGGCTGGATGCTCGGGTATATTGATCATTGACAGGAAAGTTGACCGCAAGGACTTCGACTATTGATGGCAGACAATAAGCTTTTCGATTAGAAGGATTTTAAATACAATAAACCATTTTATTTAAAAGAATACAATTTTGTATAAATTCTTTAATGCTCTCTGTGGCTGGTAAAGAGTTAACATTTCCGTTAGATATATAAATGGTAAGACATTTAAATAATTCCTTAAGAAGATAGACAAGATCCTTTTAAGGATGGGTAGCATTAAAGTCGCATCTAACCGCCAAGTATTAAAGGTAAAGGTTTTTATTTTGATTCCTGCTAGTTCTCACTTGGCAGAGAAATGAGAACAGCAACTGAAATGGAACCAGAAGATGCCAAAGTTTGGCTGGTGTAACTTTTGCCAGATATTTGCCTTGTTTGATTATCTGTTTGTCCTTCTGTACCATGTTGTGTGTGTGTGACAGACAAACGTTTATTTGACATGTATTCAAAACAATATTTTGCAACAAACTTGTCCATAAAACGTGTTCTCCTGCCCATTTGCCGGACTGCAGCTTAGAACCGAATTGCAACAATTTCGCTTTGGAATGTTAAATATTTATATTTGCTCTGGGTAACTTAATATATACATTCGTACACAGGCGCAAACATATCAGCCCGAAACTAGAAACAAAGTGCGTTGGGCGTGTAGGGAAAGCGGAGTCTTACAGGCTTCCTAGAGACAAATGTCAGATGAGGTCAGGTCGGGTAAGTTGGGGCTGCCAGTCTCACCCAGAAAGCAGGATCTGCAGCCGGACTCAACTTGTAATTTGATGCAAACAGGTGCAGGCTTTGCCAGAATTCTCTCTCTCTCCTTGCAGGTGCAACTCGGCTCGCAGCTCGGCGTGCGTGTGTGCGCTTTTGAGGTTTGCTAACTTCTGTGTTTGCTGCGCCGGACTCGGGCGGGGGCCAGGAGTCAAGAGCTTAAATGCACTTCACAGCCCCGGCAAAAGTTATTTTAAATAAATTTATTTATAACAGCAGAGGAATGCTCCGGTGCGTGTGCCAGAGTGTGGCCTGGGTCAACTTTAAGACAACTGCCGGGCTTAAGTCCATTTCCATATTCGTTGTACCTTCTCTGTTGCTGTTAATAGTAGCAAAGTGCGTTGGTCAGGGTAAGCAAAGCGGCTTTTGCTGACCCAAACTCACAGCCATCGACGTATTATGGTCCTGCTGAAAGCCCTAACAAGTCCCAAAATACAAAGGTGAGTTTATATCAAATGATTCGAGGGTTTAAGTGTTGAATGATTGGTGAACTCGTCTCGTAAAGTGTGCTAGAATCGGCAATGGTTCATGTAATATAATCTATCTTTAATGCCGTCGAAGCAGTTAAAGGGAAAGTTTTATGAAACCAGCTTTAAATGACATTTGCGATAAAGATGCGGTTTCCTGAAATTATCTATAAGCAGTATTTCTTCGAAATCCGACAGAATAGCGCTGCTTATAAAAAACAGTTTTACGGTAAGGACTTTGAATGACAGAGAATATAAAAATGTAGTTCCTGGAAATCGGCTTTGACTAGCAGAGAGTATTTAGGTGTGATTCCTCGAAATCAGATTTATTTGACACATAAAATTTAATACAATTTTAAAGCTATAAATATGAAATGCAAATAGTTGATTAATTGGTAAATTTATTAATATATATTTACGATTTTTTGCCAACTCTATAACATATGTTCGAAATTAAGCTTCTATGGGTATTTGCCTTTTGTTTACCCAGTTTTATCACTGTATAAATAGGATATCAGATCAGATTTCAAAGCCTACATCTCAAATCCAAGAACATTGCTGTATGCATTGGGAAATGGTATTTAAAACTGCATGGAATCTCCGATGGAAGCTGTTTACATTGTTGGAATCGAACTTGAATATCGACTCTTGGCATCCTATATGCATTCTACTAAAGCTTTAAGACGAAATACCCATCTGTCTGCTATTCCTCTCCCACACACAGTTCCAGCTGAAGGGCAAAACAGGGAACGCCTCAAAGCAAAGCGGCGGGTTGAGACAATAAACCATTTCGGCTGCAGCTTCAAGCTTTTTTTCCCACAAAAAACCTGAAAACACCAAATACACCAAGGAAAACAACAGCGCAGAGACAACGACAGCGACAAGTGGCCTGACAGTTGGCAACAATTGCGAATGTCTGACATTGTTTTCTTTTGGCCAGGCGGTGTTCGCCTTTCCCTTTGGCTTCATTTCCTTTGATTCCTCCAAAGCTGCGGACTGGCAAACGCCCAAACTTCCCTGGGGTAGCCCAACGCATCATTATGCATTTGCATGTCCAACTGGGGTGAACCTTGGTAGTCAAGAAATATTTATTTACCATACTTCGTGTTGTAAATATTTAATTATTCCAAGAATTAGAGCAGTTTCAAATTATCAAGTACACGACATGGTGTCCCATGCTTAAAATAAAACCAAAACGATCAACAAAGAGTTTATATATATTATTACATCCTCTAGCTTTTAAAATGAATAAATTTTGAACGTAAATAAATTCCAGGATATTCGTTGGCCGCCGAACGCCGACAGGAACCGGAAGTAAAGGTCCAATCATCTGAGGAAGCTTAATTAATCAAAAAAACAAACGTTGCCAAAGGCATTTGTACGAAGCTCTTGGAGAATATTCTATTTTTAAAGGAATCTTAAGCTAAATAATACGGAGATTACGCCCTAAACTTCTCAGAGAGGTTCTTCTGGAGGTCAACTATTTATGCACTTAGTATGTATGAACTCATCCCAACCAGCTTTGCTGAAGCTTTGGGACATCATTACTACCTGGAGATGCCTCCGCGTGAGGTTTAAATTATATCCAGGCGTTTATGAACAAAAGGACGATCAAACAGTCAGGGATTACCACTGGCGCCCGAACGGGGACTCGAGCTGAAGGTCGAATTACCTGAAGGAGCTTACTGAGCATACGACTGCGGTCCACTCCAAATGACCATGCACATACATGTTTGTTTGGGCTTGAAGCAGCATGGCTGCATGAGGGGGCGCGGTGCAGGCACTGCCAAGCGAGGTGAAGTGAAGTCATTCAACATAGTTGCGTTAATCAACCAGCACTCAGCAATCAGTGGCCTCATTCAGGCGAGTGGAGCCAGAGCGGGACCACTCTCTAGTCACGCTCGGGCGCGAGGAGATCGCGTCCTTTCGCGCGCTCTGCCGCGCTGATTGGGCTTTGTTTGCGGTATGCCCCCGCCAGGTGGCGACACCACATACTTAATTTCCTGCACACAAGTGCGTTGGATATTTTTTTGCGTTTAAATTACATTTCATTGCTTTGTATTTGTTATTTGTGCAGCCGTATTTAATTTAGCTCGCGAGCTGTTTACGCGCTTAATGTATATGTGGATACTGGGATATGTGGATACATGTACACTTGGATATGTGGATATGGGGAGGCGGCAAATAAACGCTTAACTGCAGCCACAGCCGCTGGCAGCCGTTGTAATTACTTGATGTAAATTTATTATGTCCTTGCTTACACGAGGACTATAAAAAGCACCTAGGGAGAGCGGGACACTGCATCATTGTTCGCCTTGATTAAAGATTCCCATTCCCGAATCTCTAAAGGCGCCGAAATTCAAATTATGACAACTCAATTTGTCTTGACAAACAACCAGGATTCTGGCGGGGATTCAACTCTGAATTTGGAGTCCTGTTTGCTCGCGGAGCCATCAATCAATCTTTATCAACTCGACGAAATTTTCCACTTGCCGGGCGTTAATAAAGCCCCGGTGGATCCCACATTCCCTCCATGGCTTCATCGCACCGTCTCACCCACCATCCGCACCATTACTCATTTTGGCACTCAAACCTGCCTTAAACGCTCTTAATGACAGCTCCACTAACTGACTTTCCGCTTGGCATCGCCACAGAGGTGGCATCGCGATAAAATTCATATTAGAATTTAATCGGGTGTTCAGTCATAACTGTAAAACTGTTTGGCTCTGCCAGTCGTATCAATAAACTCCAATGACTCTGTCGCAATAATGCATTGAGCGAAAATCATGGCAGCAGTCCACATTTATTTTCCTACACTTGAAGAAGATAGTAGTACAAAATCAATATAATTGAGTAGCATCCTGAGTCTTTAAGAATGTCTGTGTACCGTCTTAGACTTAACAATTAAACAATGCGACACGAAGCTTGAAAGCTAGAAAAAAATGTTTTAAAGATTATATTTACAATATGCAATTTAATTGTAAAATAAATCATATTATTTTGGATAACTAATCAAAACTTAAAAAATATACAGATATAGTAAAACAATGTCAAAACTTTTAACTCGAATTAATAATAAAATCGTCATTTAATTAAACTAAAATGGCTTCACTTAGTTTAGCTATTGTTTTCCTTATAATTTTGAATATTTATAAATACAAATCTTTTAATAGATATACATTTTTATTTAAACTAATTAAACATAAAGACTAAATATTTTTCATTAATATTCACATTAAAATGCTGATTATATATTTTGTTTGCAGTGGGTGAATGTAAATGGAAATGGAGATGGAAATGCTTCGTTCCGCTCTCCGTTGTCATTTGCTCGTCGTTGCTTACACTGTGTGTATTATTACAATTGCACTGTAAACCAGCAAACACTTCAGAGGAGCCCTTCGCTCGTTCCCTCGCTCTTTATGGGCCTCCTGCTGATAAATTGATTTAAAACATTGTGCAAATACTCGTTCGGCTTTACTATGCACACACAGACGCATTCACTCATACACGCACACAACAGTTTATTTATTGGCATTGCCCAAGGACGAGACTGGAGCCAACGATGTCCTGGCTGTCGGCGATAAGAAGGAGGCCTTTGTCGTTCAATCTGGCCCTGTTTACCTGGCCGGGCGACCCCGTCCCTTGGCCCACTGGAGATTCGTTTAAATGGGCATTTTTGGCTATTATTGTAGTTGGACCTGGGGCAGACATCTAGCCGTCCACTGAAAGGAGCCCCGCTGACAGCAATTGATTAATGGACCCAGAAAAATCGAGCACGCTGCGTATACTTAATTTATTTGATACGCCATTTGTAAAGATTCTTTAATAACCGAAGCCCAACAAGTGGCCGAGGGAAACTTTAAAAGGTCGTAAAGACCGAACTTATCGCCTAGAAGATATTCGGAGGCAGCATTCACGGAAGCAAAGGACGTTCGTCCGATGAAATCATTTGGGGAAGGACGTGACTCTCGGATTGCCATAATTGCCAGCTGGCAGTCTCGATGGCGATGGTGATGATGCTTATGGTGTCCATCATTAGGTGTTGATGCTTCCAGGGCCGCCACATGCTGGGACAGGAAAAGTCAAGCTGGCCACATGGCGAGCCCGACCGAGTGAGGCGATATGAAGTCATAACTACGTTCTGGCCACGTTATTCCGACGACTCTGACACCGACTCCGGTCGTTTCATTAAGTCGTATGACGAATGAATGACGCTGGCCCCTTAACTGGGTCCTTTATCCGGGCTGCTGGAATAATTAAATAATTTCCTGTAACTGCAACAAATGAAGTCAACACAGACACTTCCGTCTGCCCAATGTCCTTGGGCTGGCAAAAGTTTTCCGAGAACAATCCCAGTATGGCTTGAATATACAAATTAAATCGCATCCGCCCCCTAACATCCTGTCAACAATTTCCTGCTCTCAGCTCGCTCCTAAACTCTCGCTGGCCCTTCAACAATCAAGTTTTTAGTTTAGTAGGCAAAAAGTTTTGAGGTTTTTATTGCTTCACAGGCATTTAAACAGCTGAAAGTGCAGCTGCACTCGTCGACCCGCCAGCTAACCCCACCGGAAGAAGTGGCATTCCTCCTCCCTGGAAGGCACTCGCCCCAGTAGCCGCAGATTTGATTGCTGAATGAGGCTCATCACGCTATAATGCCATACCTTGACTTAAGAAAATTACCAAGCATTTCCAGCGCCTCATCAGCTCTGATTGCTGTCGGTTAGCAGGAGAGGCGGAGCTCCTGCTCCTGCTCCTGCTCCTGTAATTGTCTGCCGCATACGCACTGACCGAACCGCACTCGAGAGCTTTGAAGGAAGTCAGGGAAATCCCCGACCATAAACTCTTTGCCCAAACTAGAACCGAATGATGGCCAGGATTGGGAAATTCTGTTTGGGGGCTTAGACTGCAATGCAGGACTCTGCAGGACAACTGCTCTTGTCATTAGGCTCTTACTCAAGAGTATGCCTGCTGAAATAACTAGCTTGGCTTTTACAGAAATCAAAGGTGTTGGAAACTATAAAAACTTTAGGATTCATTATAAAATATATCTAAGGGAATGTTGTATTTATTTATTAAGAATTGAAATGAATGAATAATGAAATATTTCGTTGTCTTACGCTCAGCATAAATAGATAATTATATTCAATGCATATCTACATTTCAATATATATTATTCATTTGCAAGCTCAGAATATTTTTAATGAAAATATATCAATTAATTATTTTAGTATGATAAATTAACAATTTTATGATTTTTCTATACATCCATAACAAAATTCTCCCAAATCAATAGAGCATTCAGGGCTCAGATCTGCGTTTCTAAAGTGCCTGTTGGTTTTTGGCATTTGTCTGGCCGAAGGAAATTTCTGCGGGTTTCGAGTGGCAGGTGGCTACGGTTACGGTCAGCAGTGGTCAATGCCGGTCAATCTGTACGGAAACAATTAAAAGACATTTGATTGTTGTCGTAGCCCCATTGCTGTCAGTGGCTTTAATGCAGTAAAGCTGGCTGAAACCGAGTCAGGACAGGGCAGGACAGGCTGCACTTGAATTAGCCTAATTTGGCTTTAAAGGCTGGCCAGACGACCGAGACGAACTAAGCCGACCCCCTCATTTTGGCAAACGATTTCAATTAAAACGCGAAATCCACTTAATTTTGAATGACAATTAGTGATGGCCACCGTTCGTCCCGCGGCCAACCCCTTTGGCCAGCGTGTAGAAAAACGATGTAATGACTAAATGACTGACAAAATCAGCAACAAATCACGACAAGCCAACAGCAACGTCAACAACAAATCAGACAAATTGCATTAAAAATTCCATGGCACTCGAATTGCTGTCCTCTCACTCGCTCTCCGCCGCCCGCCTCCCCCTTGGCAACCCCTTCTCCGTGTTGACAGACAGATACATGAGTGGCCCGGGGGCAGTCGGGGGATTGGGGGTAAGTGAGCGATTAGTGTCGCATCGGTCTGGCCAAATGTCCATTAACGATAGCCATGACGTCGACAACAAATCAAATCAAATCAAATGTACTTTAACACGCTCTAGTCCAAGTATTTAGGCGATGGCTTAAAAAAAGCTGAAAGCGGAGAAAAGTGATAAGGGAAAAGGGAAAAGCCAGAAACCAAAACAGCACAAGTGGAAAATGGAATGGAAAATGGCGAATGGCGAATGTCAGAACGAAGCACGGCCGTGTCCGAGTTTTCGTCTGAGCTTGACAATGAGTGCTCGCTCGCTCGCTTGCTCGCCGGCTCACTCACTGGCCGCTCCACTTCCGTTTCCGTTCTAAGTGCTGGGAAATTGAGGTGATGACGGGGCAGAGCTGCATAGTCAAGCCTGCTCAAGTCGGACAACAGCTCTACGCTTTCCAATCCAACAGAATGTTTGCAGCATTAACATTGTGGATAATTCGATTGAACATTTGCCATGTGGCAAAAACAGTTTGCAAACAATGAGCTTAATTACATTTATAATTTGTTTCTGACAGAAGGATCGTCAGTGTGTTCTCGGAATAGCTAATTTGAATTGTGAAAATTGGATTATTCTCTTTGCATAAATAAACACATTTCATATTTTCATAGCTCATTCAGATGCGTGCATATCCGCAAATGATTCAGCATTAAATACATTTATGTAACATTAATAACAGATACTTACGTCTTTGCATTCAAATATAATATCGAAAATATAAATGTAATTGCCTTGCAAAGAGTTTTATTATTACTTTTCCTGAATACAGAATATTTATAATTATATTTATAATTTATTATTTTATTAGATTACCGAGTTTCCTGCATTAGAGGCAGGACTGTACGCCCCAGGATACTTCATCAAGTGGCTGTGGAGTCGTCTCGAACTCGTTAGTTACAAATTGCGATGGCTGCGACTGTGACTGCGACTGCGACTCGAAGCCATTGATAAGAGCTGGGCAAATGTTTGGCCAAGTGTGCGACAATTTTAATTTGCAGTGTTTTCAACCGGTTTGTTATATAGTTTTTTTTCCCCCCTTGTTTTTAGATCCGTTCAGCAGTTCCTGTTGCTGGCCAAACCCCGAGAGAGAGACAACGATTTCTGCACTTAGCCGTTGTTTAAGCCGTAAATCGTCGCCTCCGCTTCCGGCATCAACGGAAGTGCAACATTTAATTACGTAGCAGCATGGCAAACGATTCCGTTTCACTTGCTGTGGCATCAATTGTTACTTCTGACCAGCCACCCCGCATTAGGATTGAGTATGAATATCGTGTATACGCCATGAGGTACCGCTGCTGCTACTTAATGAAGTCAACTAAAAGGACATCGCGAACAGATTGATGCAAATGCCCGCTGCAGATGGCGATGTCCATGAGAAGTCAGCCAGAAACTGGGTTAATTTCGGTCCGCGACTTTATTGCATTCAAAATGGAGCGCAACTATAATCACCAGAGCGGAACTACCAAAAGAGGGGAGGGGGGGTGAGTGATTGGGGGTTATGGACCCCACATATCATGAGCAGTCCTGGAAATGGCATCGGGATGCGAATTGGGTCCGGGGGATCAATCGTGCGTGGAGTTTTAGCCGGGCCAAGGCGCAAAAGTTGCCATCGGTCGATGGCGACAGCTGCTTGCTCAATGGCCACAACGTAATCTAATAGCCATGTGCAGGGTCCACATTCCCTGCTCTCCATTCCCTATCCTCCATTCCCATCCCCATGCCATGGCTCTGGCCTGGTCTGCAGCTAATGCATCTGTTAGTGCCGCTGTTTTCACCACAGCCATTTCGCTCCACGCCGCATGAGCCGCGAGCATTATTTTTGACCGCACGAGCAGTGTCCTGGCCCGGCGTGTGCTTTTGCCCCATGGCGACACAAGAATGGACCGGCAAGGAGCGAGCATTAAAAAATATTCCTCAACGACCCTCTTCCTCGCAAAAGTTTAGTTCATTTCGGGCTTAAAGAGAGTGGAAAGTTTTGCACTTCAAATTAAATTATGAATGCGAATGCTTCCCGCAAAACATACAATTTTTGATAAGTTGCGTAAAGGGAACTTGTTTGCCTATTGTCCTGCTTGCGTAATAAAAGTCTTCAAAGTTGTTTTCAACAAAAAAAAAGGAAGTTGGAATACAGCATAAAAACATATTTATATCGTAATGTCGACTTTATAATAAACTTATACCATTGCAGGGTATTATAATATTAGTTACAAGCCCGCAAAAAAGTGCAGGAGTCGTTTCCGATCTTATAATATTCTTGATCAGCATTAACAGCCGAAACGATCTAGCCATGTTTGGACGAAACAAACTTTTACTTAATTCTTTCGAAATTTTTAAATTTTAAATTGTCAATAATTAACAACAAAGTTGATTTTACAAGTAGAGGTATATAAACTTTGGTTTCCCGGATTTAGCTTTCTTTTCTTTTTGTCGTAAACTTTACTTTTAATGAATTTCTTATGATTGTTTGGAGGATAAATGAATAATATTAATGATGATAAAAATTATTCATTTTCCAATATAGTTTTCCTTTGAATTATTAACTAAACAAAACAATGTCAAGTTTAACTTTAAAGTCGTTCTATTTTTATTCTGTAGAGTTTCGCCAATTCACCTACAAATAATTAATATTTACTTAATAAATCTCAATAAATACTATATTGAAAATACATTTTAACCTCTACAACCTCTCTTTACTTATTTTAAAGCTTTTAAATTTAAAGAAAATATTTGAATACCTCCAATAACCAGTTGACATTTCGCACATTTTCCATTTCGCTCTGCTAAACCAATTTTCATGCTTTATTCAAGCAGCGCAATTTGAACATTCAGGGGAATTTTAGCGAAAAGTTCGTTGAAATTTTTATTGCGACCATAAAATGTTTTAAAAAAATTTGATATAGATGCAGGCATTCAAATTAAACCAAATACATTTTTTTTTTTTGGAAAAATAGCCCACAGTTTTAATTTCATAATATTTGGCTTTCCTCTTGGAACTCTTTAAATTTCGGCCATTAATAAGCCGGACGTCTACTATCTAGCCGAGATTAGAGAGCGCACTGCAGTAGTTATTTAATTTTGCCCAGCTCATCCGTATCGGGCGGATTAATTGATCCAGATACGGATCGGGACGGGTCAGGGCAGGGTGAAGCCAGTGAAGCCAGTGGAGCCAGCATGAAAGAGGTCTGCCCAAAGGCTCTCGACAGTCGGATGGGTGGATTTATGGGGCTTCCCTTGGCGACGAATTGCAGCGAAGTTTGTCAACGTTGCGTATACGCCGCATGGCCAGGGTGCAGTTGGGCTTGAAGGAAAAATTAGTCAACATTTTCATGTCGGGCCGGCATTTGTCGTACCTGACTGTTGTTTATGGTTGCCCCGGCGGCAATTTACGGCTGCCCATCTGGACCTTGTCTAATGACATAATTGGAGGCCGTGGCCGAAGTGCGGCCGTAAGTGCAACAAAGAAACTTTTGAGGCTGCAATTAATTTACGATTTTTTTGTGCGGGCGACCACTTTGCAGCCAATTGGGCGTGCGGAGCGGCAGTTGCCAGTTGCCAGTTACCAGTGGCAAGTTGCCGGTTTTGCCGGTTGCCAGCTGCCACAAACTCGGCCATACATATGTTGCCGCAAATTATAGCCACGTTGGCTGGCAGCCGCAGTCAAGTCGAAAGCTGTTGAAGCGGCAGCCCTGGAAATTTGCTTGAGCTTCAGCTGCATCATTTGCTTCGAATTGAATTTAAAGGCCGAGCCATGCCGTACCGTGCCGTACAGTGCAGATTCTATTTCACTTTGTGTGGCCGTGTTGGTGGCCCGTTGCCAAGATGTGTGCACCAGCGGTCCGCTCCAGCTCCTGGACCTCTCGTCCTTCGGGCCTGGATCAACATTTCGCTTTTGTCCGCCTGCCAGACTTCGCAGACTTGAATGTTTTTACCGCAGCTGCAGCTGCAGCTTCCTTTGTGCTGCACTGGCCTAATCCGCTCGCTGGCCCCAGCCAGCAGCCACTCCCATTTTCCATTTTCCACGCTGCATATCGGGCCAGTCGCAGGAGCCATGTGTTTTAGGAAGCTTGATATGCGGCAAGTAGATTAATTATACTCTTTCATGGGCTATACACCTGCTGGGAGACAAGATATGTCGGTTTTTTTAAAATAAAAAATAATTATAAATATGTTTTTTTCCATAGATTGCTCTCGATTATTAAAGAGCAATGAATGAATGTTTTAAGGAAACAGATTCCCATTACCAATTTTGTTGAAATAAAACTGTGAACTTGATTGCTATAAAATGTTAATAAGAACATTAAATGTATTAATATTACTTTGTATCTAGGAGTGTTTCCAAGACAATTTAGTAAATTTAACAATTAATTACCTTCTTAAATGAAATATTAAGTTTGCCCTATTTCCTTCATAGCCAATTGGCTTTGGCATTTCCGATGCCAATGGCAAAACAGCGGAGGTATGTAACGGAGGAATGCCCCAAAATGAATTTAGAGCAATTTTCAATTATTGCACAATCGGAGCGTAAATAAGTTGTAAATCATCAATTACCCGACAAAAAGAAGCCAGCTCACACAGATACTCCCGCGCCCACACACACGCACGGCCATTACATTCGGTGTTACAACAACTGCAATTGCCAAGGAATCGCCAAAAGCGGATACGTGTCCTATCGCTTCCCGAAAAGCAGCAGAGAGGAACACAGATATGGAGGGGATCAAGGGGCGGCAAGGACCAAAGCTGGCCAGACAATGGGCAATCGTAAAAATAGCAACTAACAATCCGAAAAGCACTCGGCCACACTGAGACCAGGACAAAGTCGAGAACAGGAGATAAGCAGCGCCAGCTGAGAAGGAAGGAGAACAAACAGTGCACTGAGCACTGAGCAAGGGTCCAGAAATTATAGAAAACGTACTTCTAGTTTATGTCCTTTAAATTTCCTAAATTTACTCCAGGATACTCACTCGCAATGATGCGAAAAGTTAATGTGATTTTGTCATTAAAAGAAACACTGTCATCAAATTGTCAAAATAAGATGGATTTTTATTGTCCTGACTAATTAGCATTTTACAAGTTTTAAATGGTAATTTTTAATCCATTTATCTTGCGAATTCATTCTCACGTTAACACTCTAAATGTGCTTTCCCACAAAAACGGTTTAAACTATGATTGGTTTGCTCTTATTAAATAAACAATCCCATTCGTGTTGGCCTTTTGAATAATTTATGCATTACAAATGAAAGAGATCTAAAATTATTTGTCTGCAATAACAAACTTTTTTTTTTATAATTTTGGTTTGCTGAGATTAAATTATATATTTATTGGAAATGATTTTAATTTATAATGTTAACACATTCATGGTTCCACGTTATAAATTGGTATAGGTTCCTTACATTTATTATTTTATGAAATGCACAGAATTATTATTATAATCATTATTTTAATATGAAATTTATTATTTTCTTTCATTGACTTACATACAGTGAATTATCTTATTTTGTAAAATCATACAGAATTAAGTTATATTAATTAATGGTTTATATTTATTTATACTTCCCGCTTTACAGGACTTGAACATCCTTAAACTTACAGACTCTAAGGGGCATGGAGTACTAGTATAGTTATCATTACACTTTTTTTCCAGTGCTCTTGAAAGGAAGTGCTCCTAGTCGAGCATTGAAACCCTTAAGTAGATAGATATAGAAATGTCTCTTCTCATCCCTGCCGGCATGTGATTTATGTGGTAAATAAAAGAGGGACAGGAACAAGAACAAGAACTGGAACAAGCACGGGAATCAAAGCCCGGCCGAAAGATGGGGGCCTCGACTCTAGTCGACTCAACATGCAACATGGCTTGCAATTGCAGAAAGCAGCCAGCAGGCAGCAGCAGCAGCAGCAGCATGCAGCATGCAGCATGTGGCAAGCGGAATGGGTGAAGACAAAGACAAAAGAATGGGCCAAGCTGGGTGAAGAGAGGATAGGATAGGGAAGAGACGGATATTGAGACAGACAGACGGCAGGCGAGACGGAGTAAAAGTTTTTAATATTATTTCAAGTCTGAAATGAGGGCAATCAGCAAGTGCAATTGTCGTCGTCGAGCGGCTGGCATAACAAAAGAGCCGTTTTTGGCCACGAAGGGGCGGTGAACAGAACAAAGGCGTCGCCCGAGATGGATCCCAGGAAGCCTTCTGCCAATAAGCGATGGGAGTGCCCCTGTCAAATGATGCATTCGCTGCCAAAGGAAATGGATAAGAGGTGGCTGGTTGGGAGGCTGACTGGCTGGCTGCCTGGCTCACCGGCTATATGCTGGGCCAGAACAAACAAAAGGCAAAGAGATAGCGACAAAGACCCGCTGGAGCAGATGCAGATGCTGATAGGATGGCTTACAAGTAGGTAAACGATGTAGTTTCAATTAAGGACACTCCGGGAAGATGGCAACCGCGAAGAAAGAGACGGCTAAGAGCGAGCTTTGCCTGGCTGATGAAGTTGCTTCCCTTTGAGACCAACTTTGAGTCGGGGTCCAGAGCCATCCTGCCACCGGGATGCACACATCCTTGCCGAGTGAGCGATGGCGGCGGAACGAGCGGCACTGGAACGCGAGATGGGCGAATGCGTCAAACTGAACTTGTACCACTAACCCAGTTAGCAGCGCCATGGAACGACCGAACTCGGAACGCCCGCTGAGCGTGGTACGTGAGGTGCTCTCATGTGTCGTCCCGCACAATGCGCATCCTGTTGCGAACACACCCGACCGAATACGAGTCCTAGCCGAAGTCGAGTCAAAGCCGAAGGCCCCCCAGCGAAACGAACGGCATGTGGAATGCGCAGCGGCAGAGGTTCGATGGAGCAGTTTGAGTGGAATCGCGTCGAACCCCCAAAATGTTGAGACACAAATGCCCGCCAGAAGTGAGCTTATCGCGCGAGGGGAATTTCGTTATCATCAGCCCGGCAACAACACGTTTTCGACGAGGTTGCGCGGGGGCCGGCTCGTGCCTGATCTGGGGGATCAGATCCAACAGTGGGTCCACAACCTAGTCACCGGCATGACGTCTCCCTTCAGCAGCTGGAGCTGCCTCTGCCTGTCCCTGATCTGGCTGCAGCTGAGCCTCATTAACGCTGGCCTGGAGTTCATCCGCGTGGGCGTGCCCCTGCAGCTGGTGCGACGCCGGGAGCTGGAGGAGGAGGAGCGGCCCATTGAGGGCGAGTGCACCCTGGGAGCCATCAGTGTTCGAATGTTCGCCTTCTAAGGGTTATCTTACTTATCAGTCATTTTTTGGCTGCGCGTGGCTGCTGGTTACTGCTCGCTTTATGGGACTGTTAAAATTATTAATTATTATAAAAAGCACATGTCGAGATATGTGCCTAAGATTGGTTGTTTTAAATATAAGGAACTTTAATGAGAGTTCAATAAGACTTACTAAATTTTATAAGAAATAATTAAGCATCCAATAAAAAATTAAATAAATACATTTTTGACAGTTTCTTTTTAAACAAAGTATATGTCGAGATATGTAACTAAGATTGGTTGTTTTAAATATAAGGAACTTCAAGGAGAGTTCCATGAGACTTACCTATTTTTATAAGAAATACTTAAGCACCCAATAAAAAAATGAAATATATACAATAATACCTAAAAAAAAAAATTACAAAATGTGTATTAAATAAAAAAATAATATATTATTCAAACTCTTTAACTAATTTTTTCAACTATAAACTAAATAGTAAGAATAGGGTATCACACCATTAAGCACGCTCACTTTTATCTTGTTCTTTTTTCTTTAATTTGTAATTAATGAAATTATGATTTTAGAAGTTAGCAAATGCTCAAATAATAATCATTTGCTAATCGGGCTTTAAATTTGTTGTTGGCTATAAACCACATAAATGAGTTCGCAACGTAGAGATAAAACCAGATTTTTGTACGCTGGTTCAAGGCAAGAGACCAAAATGAAATGACGAAATTAAATAAGCAATATTGTCTACATTATTATTTTTGGGTAATGATGAAAGAAATACAATTAACCGCAAACAATAAATAATTAAAATATAATTGCGCTTCTCCTAAGCATGAAATAAATATAAAGATTATTACTTTTAAATTGAAATTCGTCATAATTGCTTTACTTTTAGATAAGGTAAACAAAATAAAACCCCCAAAAGCCAGATAATATATATTAAACCATTTAAGATTTCTTGAACAACGCAGTCTGTAAAAAGGTTTGTTTTATGAAATGTATTATTCTCAAAGACCCATTGGAATATTTTATCCTATTTACATTATAAAATATGCATATGTAAATGCAAAAATATGAAAAATAAAATACCTGGCATGCATCTAAACTCATTACAAATGTGATAATGTATGCCAAGACCAAGGTATATTTATTTGCTATGCATTTCAGAATTTCCCATTCAGTCTTCGTCTCGACACAACTGCAAATTTTAATTAAAAATTCATCCTGCGAAAGGACAAAAAGTGTCATTTATATGGGGCAGGCAGTCGGACAGCTTTGGGCTGCTTATCTTGCGTTGACATACCTTGTCAGTTCATAGAAATATCAAATGAAATTTATGGCAACACGAAAGTCTTGGCCAAAATGTGAAGAAATTTCTCTTCTCTTTTTTTCGCACTGCTTTCGACTTGCCCTGCGTTGCCCTTTTTTTTTACTTTTTTGACAGTTGAAAGTTCATTTTCCGTTCGATTTGCTTGGGGGAGCCTGGGGCCTCGATAATATTTCATTACAGCGCCTTGGGGCGGGAATTTATTTATTTGCATAATTCCCTTGTTTACAATTTGTGTGGCAGAGAGAAGAGCGATTGACTTAAATGAAGTTACAACTTGGCAGCAGCTAAGTGAGAGCAGCAGTTGCAAAATAAGAAAATTTATAATATTCAATTTATATGCACTTTCTGCAGGAGCCGGCCCGGGGATCCCTCGAGGAGTAACAACAAGTAGCTGCGGCGCAAGCGAGCGGCGGCGGCAACAACTGCAACTGCTAAGCTGATAATCCGAGATTTCGAGGCGCCAACAGCTGCATCCATTCAGCCAGTGCCGCGCCACGCCCCCTAATCCGCCCCGGCACCGTGATTAATGAGATTTGTCACTGGCTTCATTTGTATTTTCCATGCTGTTGACTTGGCTCGAAGACAGCTCCTCCTCGGACGCGTCCCCATCCTCATCCTCGTCGGACCAACCGACATGCATATAAATTTCATAAATACTCGTGCTGCCGCCTGCACTTGCAGGGCTTTGGGCCAAGCTACGTGGCGTGGCCAACAGCAGCTGGCCAAGGAAATTTGCATTTTCATTATTTTCAACTCAATTTAAAAACGAAAATCACCAAAGACAAACAGCCACGGGTCAGGCTGCGAAGCGGAAGGAAGTCGCTTAGCCGGCTTCCCTTATTATGATTCGCATAAAAATAAAGGCCCTTCTGCCGCCTCTCCCCTCCCCGTCGATAACTAAGTGCCACATTAAATTTACCCGAGCCTATAATTCATTTGTTAAGCCTCGGCCTCAGTGTTTCGGTTCCGCCGCCCCTCTGTCCCCCTTCTGTCCGAGATGATCATTAGGCGAGGAGGACCAAGGAGCACTGACACACTGAAACTGAGCTTATTATACCCTTGCAGAGGGAAATCTGAAGGCACTCCGAAAAGGATGTGCAGCGCTCAGGATGATACTCTGTAGTGAAGAAGGAACGAAAGGTGTTATGCAAATACTAATACTTAGTACATTTCTAAGCCATTTGTTTATATTAAAAATATTTATATTAAATAAAAATAATTGAAAACATTTAAAACGCACTCTAATTTGCTTATATATAAATATACATAGATCCAATAATTCAATCAAATGAATGTTAAATTTGTATCATCAAAACATTTATATTTTAAGCATATTTCTCCAAGAAGTAATTATACATATAACTAGTCCCTTTGTAAAAACTAAACGTTTAAAGCTAAGATTAATGCAAGTGCTAGTGGCGATTTTTTATATATTTTCATAGTATTAATATTTTTAAAGACTTATTTGTTTATTTTTCTTCTATATATTTATATTTAAAGCACTTGAACAAACCATAAACCAAAGTAGATTGGCTTACTTTGTAATACTTCTTATTTTTTAAGACACCTTAAATATTTATGTCAGAGTATTTCCATTTTCGAATGCCCCAAAACAGTCAGATGCCATTTTATTCATTTGGTCTTGTACTTTATTATTATTTTTATTTTTAGTGAATTTGTAGCTGCATTTCGGGTATCTCCCCTTGGTCTCAGCTCTTCCCAGCTCAGCTCATCCCGGCTCATCTCGGCCCGGCTGAGTTATGGTGGGCAATAAATTTATATGACATATAAATGTAAATAATTGAGCAGCGCGGAGCCGCCGTCTAGAGTTGTCACAGCGGTGAGGCTGCGGCCTGGGGTTGAGATTGGGGTGCGGGGCTTGGGGTTCGCTGTTCCGAGGGGCAGTCAAGGGGTGCCAGTGGCTTGTTGACTCCGTGATTGATGCCGGCCCCCACTCTGCGGCTCCTCGCATAAAAGTCCTTAATGGCCATTCTGCGTCGGGCATTTAATTTAAAGTTTTGCTGCATCTTTTTGTTACACATTTTATTGTTTGTTTTTGGCTCGCAGTTTACAGAAGGCAGAGGGAAACACTCTAGACGGTCAGGGCGAAACGTGGATAGGGTGAGGTCATGTCGATGCGGAGCTTCTTGATCACGTAGTCGATCTGGTCCTGGCTCTTCAGCCCATACCCCTCGAAGGCCTTCACGTTGAAGCGGCTGATCCTGTTGCCGGCGACGTCCTGCAGGAATTTGTAGTAGCTGGGCCGCAGCACGCGGGCCTCCAGGATGGCCGAGTGAAAGAGCACGGCCGTGAAGAACGCGTACATCAGCATGGCAAAGTGTGGCACCTCTGGCAATTTGCCCTCGGCCACGCCCCAGTTGTACAGGAGCTGCAGGGACTTCCACATCAGGTAACAGGCTACCGTGGTGTTTGGGAACCGCAGCAGGGCAATCGAACCGAGAAGGCCTGCAGGAATGGCGAAGAGGGCACTGTCGTAGCCACAGCTGTGACGCAGGCCACAGGAAGTGGTCTGGAAGATATATATATTATATGTGTAATATCAATCTGAAGAAATTATATAGGATTTACCTTGAAGAGCAGCGAGAAAATGCCTAGAGCCAGGCCCAGCTGCAGGGATCCCTTGTTGAAGATCTGCTTGCGCCACTGCATCTTGAGCTGGATTATCTTGGGAATGTTGAGCAGCAGCTTGAGGCCCACCTGAAGACCCACGCCGCCCAGGAAAGGCTT
>VNJR01012293.1:0-52514 GCA_008042585.1 Drosophila punjabiensis | reverse complement strand
TTTGATGCCTTATTAGTTCGTAAATCGAAAAAAGATCCATTCCTATCATCAGAGGACCTCAAAAATGACACGCAGGCATCAGTTACCAGTTGCATAATTAGAAATAGAAATAGGTACATTTTGCGAGAATAGTATCATATCAAAGCAAATAGAATATTGAAAAAAGACTCACTTTTGCTCATCGTCAACTGAACCGTGTAAACTGGAGAAATGTTTTATGGTCTGATGAAACCAAAATAAATATATTTGTACTAGACGGAAAGGTATATGTTAGACGAAGGAAAAATGTAGTTTTCAATCCGAATCATACCAAAAAAAAACACTTAAACATGGCGGAGAAATTTTGATGCTATGGGGATGCTTTTCCTCGTCTGGAGTAGGGCCAAATTTCGAGATAAAGGGAAAAATGTGTGCCCTAGACTATCTCAACATAATAAAGGAGGTTATGCTGCCCTATGCAGAAGATGAAATGCCGCTGAAGTGGGAGTTTATGCAGGATAATGACCCCAAACGTTCGTCCAAATTAGTCAAGAAATAGGTCCAGGACACACAGCTAAATTTAATGGAGTGGCCCGCTCAATCCCGTGAATTAAACCCAATTGAGCATTTATGGGGCATACTAAAAAAAAGAATTGGCGGCTTTAAGCCCAGAATTAAGAAAGAATTGTGGGAGAAAGTGCAATCAGAGTGGTATGCCATTAATCCCTCAATTTGCGCCAATCTGGTTGCTTCCATGCTTCGTCGGTGCTCTGCTGTTATCAAAGCTAAAGGCTGTACCACTAAATATGGATAAACAAGCTATAAAATTAAAAAAAAAAAAAGGCGTGAAGTGAATTTTAGCGTTTTGTTTCTATTATTTTTTCCAAGGGAAACAAATATAATTAATTTTTTTAAATTGTTAAACAAATCTATAAAATATTTGTGTTGATTATTATAACATATACTTAAATATATGTTACCAAAAAAATAATTCATTTATTATCGGATACCCGTCTTATGAAATAAATGAAACTAACTGAAGCCAAAAGTTTGTTTCTATTATTTTTTCCACGACTGTATATATCGCCAATATGGATCTATCCTTCTTAAATAAATTTTGACTTCTGAGCGTCGAAATTCTGCAATCCAGCAGCACTCAGTACGTCTCAATATACGTGTAAAATTCATCTCGACCAGGTCCGAGCGCTATGGGATAAGGCCGAGAAAGAGTACGAAGCTTGTTTAGAGCTTATTTCAGTTGGTTTCGAGGGCCCGGCGAACACCTTGCCTACTCTTCAGGCAAATATGAGTATGCTTATTTTATTTACGAAAGGTGTTTCACCCAACTAATGGAACAGAACAAAATGATCTCTGCTAAAGCAGCTCCTGTCCAACCTATTCCGCCCCAAACTTTCTTTCCGTCTGGCTGTCGGTTTTCTCCGTGCGATATGGAAATTATCTCGGGCGAGTATCTTCGCTGGCCGACTTTCCGAAACCTTTTCACAGCGGTCTATATCGAAAATCCTGCGCTGCCAAGGCAAGTGGTGAAGCTAGTTTCCAATTCGCCACTCACCAATGATGGTTTCCGCTCAGCCTGGAAAAACCTTTCTGAGCGTTTCGAAAAAAAGCGATCGTTGGTGAACAGCATGATGAAAAAATTACTGGATATGCAGTCCGTCGTGCATGAATCTTTGGCAGCCCTAAAGGAGCTGCAAACTACTATCACATCCCTGAATTTTTCCGGCCTTCCAACGGATAATTGGGGTTGTCTTTTGGTCAATTTGTGCTCCACGAAGCTTTCAAAGCTGACGCTCTCATTGTGGGAGCAATCCATCCAAAATAAAACGCAATTTCCTTCATGGCTAGAACTAGATTCTTTCCTGACTGAGCGTCATAGAACTCTAGAGACTATAGATTCTATCCAATTCTCTACGTTGCGGACGGATGGAGGCATCCATCAAAGCCGGCACCCTCCAACGTGTCACATCGAGTACTGAAATCCTTCAGCAAGTGGATCGTTCCAATATCCAAAGGACATTCCACAAAGAACCATCCAGTGCGTATATGCCTAATCTTCCTCCAGAGGACGACAGAGGATCGAACTTCTTACATCCAAAATCAGTTGTACTTAAATTGCTTTGCAAGCGGTCATCAACTTCGTGATTGTTTATTTATTGATGACATGATGACAGCTTTATAATATTGCATTTTTATTTAATTTTTACCTGTTTTAAAACTAAATAATATAGATCAAAATTTGTAAAGCGGCCAAATTCCATATAAAAAACTCAGCTACAAGGAAAGAAAAAAACTTTCTGGTTTTTGAATCGGGCGAATACTAACATAAGATAAATGTTGAGTTTAACAAAACTAAACAAATGTGGTTTTGCTAATTGAATACTTGAAGGGCAATATTTTTAAAAGCAATGTGGAAGTAAAATTAAGAAATTAAAGCCTTGCTCGCAGAGATCGTTTTTCTAGCCGGTAGGTTATATTAATAAAATCTGTATTGCTAAGGTTCATTATATGAATTTTACGATACAAAAGATAGCTAAGTACGGAAATAATCTTTTTTTGGGCGGCGTCGGCGTTATTGCTTTTGTTATTTATATAAAGCAAAAAAGTGTTAATAATGTGTATGCAAAATATCAAAACGATGTATTATGTTATTTCCGAAAATTTTTCACGCCGACTTATTTGAAAAGATTCCGAGAATATATATATATATATATATATTTTTAAAAGCAATGTGGAAGTAAAATTAAGAAATTAAAGCCTTGCTCGCAGAGATCGTTTTTCTAGCCGGTAGGTTATATTAATAAAATCTGTATTGCTAAGGTTCATTATATGAATTTTACGATACAAAAGATAGCTAAGTACGGAAATAATCTTTTTTTGGGCGGCGTCGGCGTTATTGCTTTTGTTATTTATATAAAGCAAAAAAGTGTTAATAATGTGTATGCAAAATATCAAAACGATGTATTATGTTATTTCCGAAAATTTTTCACGCCGACTTATTTGAAAAGATTCCGAGAATATATATATATATATATATATTTTTAAAAGCAATGTGGAAGTAAAATTAAGAAATTAAAGCCTTGCTCGCAGAGATCGTTTTTCTAGCCGGTAGGTTATATTAATAAAATCTGTATTGCTAAGGTTCATTATATGAATTTTACGATACAAAAGATAGCTAAGTACGGAAATAATCTTTTTTTGGGCGGCGTCGGCGTTATTGCTTTTGTTATTTATATAAAGCAAAAAAGTGTTAATAATGTGTATGCAAAATATCAAAACGATGTATTATGTTATTTCCGAAAATTTTTCACGCCGACTTATTTGAAAAGATTCCGAGAATATATATATATATATATATATTTTTAAAAGCAATGTGGAAGTAAAATTAAGAAATTAAAGCCTTGCTCGCAGAGATCGTTTTTCTAGCCGGTAGGTTATATTAATAAAATCTGTATTGCTAAGGTTCATTATATGAATTTTACGATACAAAAGATAGCTAAGTACGGAAATAATCTTTTTTTGGGCGGCGTCGGCGTTATTGCTTTTGTTATTTATATAAAGCAAAAAAGTGTTAATAATGTGTATGCAAAATATCAAAACGATGTATTATGTTATTTCCGAAAATTTTTCACGCCGACTTATTTGAAAAGATTCCGAGAAAAAAGTGTTTTAAGTTTGACAAGCATATACGCGCGTCTAAAAGTTCGAAAATCATATCCCCCTGAGCTTTGCGCGCAAATTTTGATGTAATAAACCTAATAAGTTATGTTATCGATTAAAAATGAAATATTTTTTTTCTTCAATTATAATGGCGTTTAGATTTTTGTAATCGGCCTGACCAATTAGCCAGAATTTTGTCAACTGAGAAAGAACAAATTTAAAGCTTTTTTTTTAACATGTCAGATCTAAAAAGTTTTTAAAAATACTTCATACGCAATAACTGGTAATATAATAAACCAACTGGTAATACATAATAAAACTGTTGAAAAATTTTTATTGCTAAGTCATAACCGCTCTTCATGGCGCTATGACACAGTAATTAGTTCTTATTAATAAGCTACTTCATTAGGACCTTGAAAGAGACAACTTTATGCATTATTTTGCTTGGAATATTTTCGTAATGCGACTACGGTCACACTGATTTAAAAAGGTAAACAATAACAAGAGCCGCAAGTCGCAATATATAAATATGCATTTCTTGAGTCGTCGTCGAAGTATTCGAAAATTAATGTATATGAAAGTGCTTAAATTTATATAAATTTATATTTCTAACGTACTAATGACCACAAAGTTCATAAATAACACCACAAAAATGTATGTAAATTAATTTTGCAGCGCAAAACATACCAGTTTTGTTCATTGTTGCAGCCATTGTGCAGCTTAGTTTTTGCAAATAATAGCAAACCACAAAATAAAAAACTTTACCATTTTGTCAATGAACTGGCTAATATACTTTTCAACTACAAATTTGCTCATTAAAGCAGTATATTATTATCGGTCCAAATCTAGTTTCTAGTATATTTTATGTAAAACTATCGAATTTCGCGATTAATGCGTTGGTAATGTATTAAAAGTGCCTTATAGTCATCTTGCTCGCACTTGTCTAAAACCCTATAGCGCTGTAAAATTTTTAATAAAATTTCTTATTAATGCGGTAGTGTCATACTAGTATCTGGAGACTTTCAAAAATCGGCCTGAAAAACGGCCGTCCCAGTGACTCGAGTTGGTGTGCTCCAAAGTGCTCTTTGTTTGTTGAGTGCCGGGCAGTGGCACAGCAGATGATCTGGTGTCTCCTGCTCGCTTGGCTCCTTGCAGCTTCTGCATTGTGGGTTGTAGGGTTGACCCATCCCACACGGCTTGCGTGCCTATTGGCAAGTTGCCGGTGATGGTTGCCGTTACCCTCCTGATATCCTTTTTGCTCTTGGAGATCAACTCTGCGGTTCGTTTCATATTGAATTCTGGCCAGCATAGTTTCGATCTTCTGTGCTCTGCCTTCGTCGACCCTTCCTTGCTGGCTATTTGTTTGAAATCTGAATATCTGTCGTTACTGAGTGTTCTTCTGACCCTTTTCTGGCCAGCTCGTCGGCTTTCTCGTTTCCGGCTATGTCATTGTGTCCGGGTACCCAGGCTATGTGTACTATGTTGTCTTCTGCAAGTCTGTTTAGTGCCCCTTTACATTCGGCCACTAGTTTTGACGGATTTGATCGCCGCCTGGCTATCTGAGTATATCCTCACCTTGGTATTCCGAAAGTCTCGATCTAGCGAAAGTTCGGCAGCTTTCAGTATCGCGAGAACCTCTGCCTGGAAAACAGTCGCTGACTCTGGGAGGTGCGAATATCCTTCACCTTCAAGCCCTCTGCGAAGATTCCGGAATCCCCAATTGGTTTGTATGCCAAAGTATTTATTGGACCTTTAAGGTAACAAAAGTGTAAACATTTCCTGCTGAAATTTGCCGATGTGCCTAAAATCGTAAAAATACTAACACCGTCTTTACCTTTTTAGGGTCAGTTTTTGCCGTTTATTTACTAGTTGTGTTGTTGCTCTGTTTTCGTGTGTCATGCTCGTGGTTAACTTTAAAAACTATTTATTTATTGATTAAAATTAAATTTGATTAGGTTATAAGTGTGTGTTTGCACGATCTTATGTTTTTAATTTATGGTGCGACGAAAGGGGAAGAGCAGTAGAAAAACAAAAAAAAATGATTGAATTCCTGGAAACGAACATTGTGTAATAGGTTCAGCAAGTCTTCCAGCAAATAAGTAGGCAGGGTTTTAATTAGATTTTTATTTGGGTTTCTTTATTGGTATATTCAGGTTTTGGTTTGGTCGGAGCAACCTTTGTTGTCGCTCCGAACTCACATTCGTCTGTGTCTGGATCAATTAGCTGCGCTGCCAACAGCGGCAGGTAGTTCATATTTCGTCCACTTGAGGTTTATGACCGAGACCTTGAATAAACATTGCAACTAAGTGTTACAGTGTGTACCCGTTAAGTACAGTGGGTATTCAATATATGCGCATACTACAATTGTAAAAACGGCTATATTGTTGACAAAAGTGAACTAGAAAAGCAAATCGGATACATATGTAAAAGATTTGAGACAAATAAGGATTTGTTTAACAGATTGCTCTTAAGTTCAGACCCTTTTATAACTGGGCAAAGAAAACTTCCATGCACAAGAAATAAAGCAAAATTGTTATTAGTTGTGCATTTGTTGCTAGACGAATAAATTACTTAATATATGAATTTGTTTATGTTTTTTCTTTTTGGGGCTAAGATTCAAGCAACTCTCTTGGAAAAAAATTTTTATATTAAGAGTTGCAGCATAATTTTGTATGGGAGCTATAAGATAAAGTTCTCTGATTCTCACCAAATTTGGTAAGAATATATATATTTGTACAAGACACAAAATCTGTGAGATTAGCTAAGTTATCTTGAAAAACAAAAAAGTTTTTTATACGAAATGTTGATTTTTAACCGGTCGTTCCTATGGTGGCAGCTATATAATATAGACGGCCTATATAATCAGTTTATACTTTAAATATTTTCCTTGATTTTTGGTATTAATTTTATAGCGATATGTCTACTAGAAATATTTTTATCCGCGTCTCCATACAAGCCAACCACTGTGCCGTGTAGAGTGATACTTAATCCGGTTCGGTTACCCTCCCTCTCTTCCAGTCTTTCCTTGTAGGGTATATACCGAATCGCAGTTCGGTTTTCATGTAGTCTGTGTCTTCTGTCGTCCGATAGTTTATCTCGTTCAGAATCCTGCAGTGTCCGGTGTGGTAGTCTTTCGAGCATTGACTAGCCTTTAGTCGTACCGCACCTTGTGCTGCAGTGTTCCTGATCAAATGCTCTATCGGTATTATGTTCAGGATGGTATTTAGCGCTGCTGCGGGGCATGATCTCAGTGCTCCCGTGGCTCCTGCGCATGCCGATCTTTGTATCCTAGTGAGTTTCTGGATGTTGTATGCCCTAGTTAATGCTGGCCACCATACTTTCTTTAATGTTCTGTTTCCATGAAAGTTTCGCATCCAGTATCACTCCAGATACTTTGCCTGCTGTGATATCTCTAGTTCTATGCCATCTATTTTTGGTTTTGTGAAGCTGGGGACTTTTGTTCTCCTAGTGAAGAGCATTAGTTCCGTTTTACTTGGGTTTATACCCAATCCACAGGCTTTTGCCCATGCATTGAGTTTAGTGAGTGCTCTTGTCGTTAGTTCGCTGATGACGTCGGGGAATGGTCCTGAAGCGAATAGGATTACGTCGTCTGCGTATGCTACCACTTTTACTCCTTCGCTACCAAGTGTTCTTAGTATGTCATCCATGTTTATCAGCCAGAGCAGTGGGGACAAGTCTCCCCCCCTGAGGTGTGCCCCTTTTCACAAATCTTGTGTGATGAGTGCCACTCAGTTCGGCTGTTATCCTTCTGCTCGTCAGCATTGCGCCGATCCACGCTCTGATGCCTCCTTCTACTCCTATACCGTGAGGTAGCTCAGGATGGAATCCGCGTTTACGTTGTTAAAGGCTCCTTCTATGTCCAGGAAGGTGGCCATTTATGAAAAGTAGAGCCGTTTCTATGAATCGCACCACCTTATGTAGTACTATTTCAGTGGATCGGCCTCTTCTGTACGCGTGTTGCGCATTGTAAATTTTTTTCTACGGTTTTTCTCTGATATGGATATCAAGTATCCGTCCCAGTGTTTTCATTAGAAATGATGTAAGGCTTATCGGCATATAATCCTTGACTTGGATGTGTCCCCTTCTTCCTGGTTTTGGTAAGAAGACTTGAAGACCTTGATGCACGCTTGGAAGATTGCTTGCAGCCATTTTCCCGTGCATTCTTTTGTCGTTTGCAGCATTGCTGGTACTACTCCGTCTTGCAGCATTGCTGGTACTACTCCGTCTGGACCTGGGCTTTTGTATTTGTCAAAGGAATCTATCGCCCAATGAATTCTTTCCATGGGGATGATCTCTTCTACTTGCAACTGCTGGTCTGCCCCCTGGCTTTCCATTATTCTGGGTTTTTCTTTTTGGTTTCCTGGGATGTGTGTATCCAACAGGATCTCCAGTGACTCTTCAGCTGACGTACTTCCTGTTCCGTCGGGTTTGTTTATAAGCGTGGGGCTTTTGTGGCCTCTCGCTAGGATTTTGCTTAGCCTAGCCGTGTCTTTGACTCCTTCTAGCGATTAGCAGTAGCTACTCCAAGATTCTTTCTTGGCTGCGTATATCGCCTTTTTATATTCTTTGCGTATTACTTTGTACGGCTGCCAGTCTTTAGTTCCGTAACTTGTGTTGAAGGCTTTCCGAACATTCTTTCTGAGCTCGCCTAGCTCTTTGTTCCACCATGGTGGGTATGTCTTCTTAAAGTATGTTAGTCTGCATGACTCTTTATAAGTTTTCTTGAGAGTATTTTTGAAGTCCTCGACTTACTTATCTATTCCTTTCGGGGTGGATCGAGTCTTGATCCTTCTATCTTTGACCTTTGACTGTACAACCTTTTAGCATTTGTCCCAGTCGGTGTTACGAGGGTTTCGCTTTGGCGCCGTTTCACGTATCGGCATCGCGATTTCGAAAAATATGTACCTGTGGTCTGAAAAAGATTCCTGCGTAGAGACTTACCATTTTCTTACCTTATAATCGCTATGCTCCATTTGGAGGGTTATATCTAGGACTTCTTCCCAGCCCTGAAATCCTTCCGTTTTTGGAAAGATGAAGGTGGGCGTGTTTCCTTTGTTACAAATAGTGACGTCACGACATATATTGCAATCGAAGAGACCTCACCTTTTTCGTTTGTCTCCTTACTTCTCCACAGTGTGTGCCGTGCATTGGCGTCGCACCCGTGGATGAGCGTCGTCTTAATCTCCTCGGCTCACTGCATCACTCTGATGAAAGCTTCGGGTGGTGCTGGCCGCCTTGAATCTTGCCACTCTAGGTCTAAGTTGCTGAGATTGGGGTAGAGAAGAGCATTAAGGTTGTTTTTAATCATTATACCCGCCCTCGGCCTACCTGTCGAGTTTGTGTATAATGTTGTGTATCCTTTTATGGCCATGCCAGAGTTTTGCCCGTCCCTTGTCCATGGCTCTTGTATGAGGCCGATGTCGATGTCCTTCTTCCGGAGAAGGACCCCCAGATTAGCGGAAGCGTGGGAGCTGCGCTTCAGGTTGATCTGAACGACAGTCGGCATTAGATCGGGGTAATGTTGGGGGTGCTGTCGTCGATAGCCAAGTCGTCCAACAGCTTGTTGGCGTCCTCGACTTCGTCTTCAAGAATATCGTCCGGCTCGTCTAGGAAGATCTTTACTTTGGCCTTCCTGATGCCGTACCGGACTTTATTGCCTACTGCCTTAAGCTGTTCTAGGCAGCGCTGGTTAATCAGGAACAGGTATGGCTGGCTGGACTTCATTTACAGTTCCACTTTGAGGATGGCCCAGTCCTCCATATCGACTCCCTTGTTCATTGCTCGCAGAGTCTTGAGCACCCTTTTATGTCTAGACATCCCCTTCCCGCGAGAACTCATCGTCGCACCTGATTTCCCGGTGCCCTCTAATCATTTTTGGAGACTCAAAGGAGGGTGACTGACCCGTAATCTCTCGAGCATTTCTCCATCAGAGGCGCCCATCGTCATTGAGCACGTCTACAAGTGCCATTGCGAGGCTGTCTCTGGCCACCTCTGAATTTTTTCGCCGGCTTGACGAATGTAGTCGGTCTCGGTACGCCCTTTGCGTCCTTGGATCTCTTCGGAGCACTCTCGCTCACCTCTTGTGAGCGGTTGCGTTTCGCTTAGAGAGTCAGGAACGGATCTGGGTGCTCCTTCTCGTAGCGCTCGTATTCCTCGATTACTGCTTGGAACCGTGCTATGTCGCGCGGGTCGGCTTTGCCCTCCTTTTCATTCCTCGCGATTTTGGCGAGGATGAAATGGGACTGGCTTGCTTGCGCCTTTCGTTGCTGGTGGGTCCACGGTTTTGTCCCGTGTTCGCCCGTCGCTTTGGCTTGGCTTGCCGCTGCTTTACTTGCCGTTGGTTGAGTCGCTTTGTCTTTGCATTTCCCTCTGAATTGGACGGAGTCAAAGTCTCATCCTCAGAGCGCAGTAGCTCCTTCCGTCCCATTCTATCTCCGTTGATGGGTGTTGGGGTTTTCCCTCCCCCACAAGGTCCGAAGCGGATTGTTTGATTGTATTCATGTTCATTGACGCCCGCGTTGCTCGGCAGGGCGAGCGCGGCGGTCCCGAGGGGTTTGGGGCATTGAAGGAAGGTCGACCGTGGCTTCGCCCCTAAGCCACGGCAAGGCTCGTTCCGACCCAGGGTTGCCCGGCCCTGGGAAGGCTCCGTTTGAACGCAGCTGGTTTTACCCCTCAGCTGCGAACACTATAGTCAGTGGGCACGGGTCGCTTTACACGCCTGACTTGAGGGCAGGCAGTTTCAAGACTTGCCCATGTCTCGGTAAGGATGTGGAGTCAAAGGATTATTGTGTGAGGAATTCACTGGAGGTGCCGCTCCCATTGGCCGTACCGTAGTACGTTTCCCGGAGGTACCACAAAAAAAAAAAAAAAAAAAAAAAAAAAAAATGCCGTATTCTTAAAAATATACATATACCTTTGAATTAAAGAAACACAAGTCTATAGACTTGTAAAATTAGCATCGTAGTAGACATTTTTTTGGAAATGTACATTTTATTCAGAAAGTTGAAAAGTTCAATTCACTATATAAGATAAATTACCAATTTTATTCCATTTAAAAAACGTACGTTTTTTATGTAATTTGGAATCAGACATCAAAAGCTTCAGTGAATCCTTTAAGATTTGTATCTATGTATTTGCACAATAGTCATGTTTTAAATGAAGATTTGTTATATATGTCAATCTTTTTTTATACCGCCTTGTTCATATTTTATTGCAGTTAAATTTTTATTTCAAGCCTTGTAATGACATTACCTAAACTCTACATACAAAAAACGCTACAAAAAAGGAAAAACTAGAAAGAAGAAAAGAAAAATGTTGCTCGCGACAATGGAAAGAATCAAAATGTTACGGGTAACACAGCTAAACAGCTGTAATTGTCCTTTTAGAATAATTAATTTGAATTCCTCCTACAGTCAATATGGTAAGGTTATTGATAATATATGGGCATTTCAAGAAAAGGTCTCTCGCGGCCAAAAACATAAAAAGTGCTCTAAAATGATTTCGTTCAACTTAGATACAATAAAAAATATTCCAACTGATCAAATTTGACAGATTTTACATATTTTAAAACAAATCTCGAAACACGTTTTTTTTATAATTTTGATCTAAAACTTTTATTTAAGGGCCTGTTTTCTTCTAAAAGCTTCTAAAATGAAGCAATATGCTTCCTAAAATATGGAGAGAAATTCAACAAATTAAATTATAGACGGCAGGAATAGATTAATTTAATAAAAGGTGGTAGTTATAAGACGTTTCAAATACAGAAATAATTAGTTATTGGTCGGCTTCAGCAATTTGCCTTCAGCTCCGTAGCGGCGAATATGTATTAGAATAGTTTTCTAATATCCATTCCGTAAACAATCTTTATACAATGAAAAAATTGTGGATTTTAACATTTTAATTTAACTTTTTGAAGTTGGTATACAAAAAACAAATTTTCAGTGTGACCCTTTTTATGGATTATCATGCCATTTCTTTAATTTATCTGGTCACACTGGTTACCGAGCAAAATAATTTGCTGTCACAAATATGACAACGGATTTTCGTTACGTTAGCACTCGGCTTTAGTGTATGGACACTGATGCATTACGGGCAGCAAACACGCGCTTGTGCTGGTACGGGTTTAGAGAGCGCAATAGGAAATATAAAAAAGAGTTCGAGAAAATTACTTACCCTAGTGCTGCTTTATTTTTTATTTGCATACATACTAAGGAGTGTGTCGTAAAGAAAAAAATCGATGACTTATATTTTTTATCAAGAAAATTAAAAAAGTGAAAAATGAGCACATTCTCCAGAACCGAGGTCAAGTCGGCTTTGAATTAAAACAAAACAAAGACGCGACTTTAGCCAAAAACAAAAAAAAAATTTGCAAAATGCAAGCAGCAGCTGTGGTTACGATCGTTTCCCAAAATCATCAGACCACTTGCTGACTATCACCAATTTTCTTGGTGCCTTACCCTACATCTCGACTATAACTCGTTGGGACTAACTTTAACCGTAGCCTCTGGCAGTCGAATTTCACATTGTGTAAAGGGATGGCTTTTTCGAGTGGTGGAGTAATGTTTATTGGCTTATTGGCTTTGAACTCTTCGGAAAAGGTCCCAGGTGGTCGATATGAACGGTGGAAAAAGGAATCGGCTTGATGTCATCATAGTGGTACTGGCCCTCTTGGCGTCTGCCTGGTACTTTATACATAGCTCTTGACGAAATTGCGCATTCTGGGGAACCAGAACAGATTCTTGATCCGGCTAATGGTTTTATCGGTGCTCATGTGTCCAGCTTTGTCGTGGCATTCGTGAAGAATATGGTATCTCAACTGCTTCGGCACAACCCATAAAAGCTTGGTCTCATGTTTGCGGAAAAGACGATCTTCTGGATCTTCTCATCTTGAAGTTGTATGGCAAACAGCCAGTCAGCTTCGTCAATAATTGTTTTCGATATCTTCAGGCATGCTGTCTCCATCTCGTGTGCTCTCTTCAAATGGCGCTCGACTTAGCGCATCAACGTGACCCATTTGTGTTCCTGCTCGATGAACAATGTCGACGTCAAACTCCTGGATTCGTAACCACCATCTTGCAATTCTGGGTATCAGCTCTCGTTTTTCCATGGACGTCTTCAAAGCGTTACAATCGGTGACAACCTTGATCTTTTTCCAAAAATATAGTACTTAAATCGCTCCAAGGACTCGACGACGGCTAAGGCTTCTAGTTCGTAGCTGTGGTTTCTCTGGTTTGGAAGTGGCTCGGCTATAATATGCGATTGGCTTCAGTTGATCTTCATCTTTCTGCATCAAAACTCCGGCTAGTCCAACGGCGCTCGCATCCGTATGAATTTCATGTTCAGCATCTAGGCGGTAGCTCGTGACGATAGGATTCGACTTAAGGCATCTCTTCAGCTCTTCAAAAGCATATTCTTGTGGCTGCTCCCATTTAAATTGTTTGTCTTTGCGCAGAAGGATTCGTAAGGGCTTAGATATTACTGCATATCCGGGTACGAATTTCCGGAAATAACCAGTGAGACCCAAAAACTGTCGCACTTCGGTTACGTTAGTCGGCTTTTTAAATTCTACAATGGCATTAGTCTTGACTTCTCCGGGGCTGATTCCATCGTTGTGTATCTGATGTCCAAGAAATGTGATTGACTGCTTATACAACTCACATTTGTCCAGATTCAATGTTAGTCCGCACTCTCGCAGTACTCGAAAAATTCTCTCGAGTTTCTCGTACATCTCGTCAAACGTCTGGCTTCCAATTAGGATATCGTCCTTATAGTGCATCATATCGCCTTTCTGCACGCGTCTTTGTATTTCTGCCATGAGCCTGTTAAACACAGCAGGTGCATTCTTTAGCCCAAACGGAAGACGCTTAAACTCAAATAGTCCCTCCATGGTGATACACGCAGTGAATTTTCTGCTCTCGGGTTCCATTTCGATCTGGTAATAGCCGCTATTCAAATCTAACGATGAAAAATATGTGAAACGCTTCGCTTCCTGCAGCCTCTCCTCGATATTTGGCAACGGGAAGTTTTCCTTCTTGATCAGCTTGTTCACACGGCGGTAATCGATGCAAAGTCGATCACTACCGTTCGGTTTCTTGATGAGCACAACTGGGCTGGCGTATTCTGATGTGGACGGAGTAATAATGTCTAACTTCAATAGCTTGTCGACCATTTTGCCAACGACTTCCTTCTTTGGCTCGGGAACTCGTTATGGCGCTTGAGAAACGACTTGGCCACTCTCAACAACAATTTGTGCCTGGACGACGTTTGTCTTGCCTATGCCTTGCAATCCTGTGGAGAAAACGTCAGAGAACTTCTCCAGCAGACTTCGTACTTTGGTTCTTTCTTCATCGATCTGGAAATTGACAAGAAGCTTTTGAAAATTACTCTCTCTTGAAGGTGTTACCGGCTGTTGAACTGCTCGCTTGATTTCCGTCTCTCCTGGCTCAAAATTTAACAATAATTCAGCGCGAGTGATGACATCTTGTCCCAGCAACAGGTCCTCTTGCAATAGATTGTCGTCTGCGGTGTATACTCTGGCCGTAACCATTTTTTCAGCGATGTCGATGTCTACAACCATGGCTTCGGTAAGGATACGTGAGCCTTCACATATGCCCACGATTTTTAAGGCACACTCCTGGCGATCTGCGTCGATCTCATCAGCAACTGATTGGCGAATGATACTTGCTTGGCTTCCAGTGTCAATAAATGCGTTATATCCTTGCTTGTTGATACAGATTCTCTTTGTGAACAACTTGTCGTGATTGGATACGCCTAAACGCATCACCGGTGCTTGGCAGTTTTTATTGGCGGCATGAAATTTATTGCATTTGGTGCAGCGGGGCTTCTTCCTCTCCTTCCCTGTGCTGTAGTCCTGCTCTAGCATATCGAATTACTGCTGCTTCGCTTAGCTTGAAACGCACTCCAAGTGCTGACATCCGGAAACAGTACTCCTTGACGGTTTCCTTCGATTTTCTGGTTGTATTGGCCATGTTAAAATGAATTTCGGCCTCGTCTGGCTCCGCTCCGAACTCCTCTCGGATAGCTTCTGCGAAACTGTTCCACGTCGTGTGTAGAATCTGGGAAGAATCAAGCCACATCTTGGCGGGACCCTTCAGCTTGGTGTACATAGCTAAAAGTACAAATTTCTCATCCCATTGATACGCACCAACCACCTTGTTGACACGATCGTTGAACTGGTTGACTGAAATTGAATTCCCATCTCCTGGGTCGTATTCTGGTAAGGTATTTGCTATTTCCTTGACCAATGCTTGTCTGGAATTGTTCGCCACCTGTTCACCATGGCTATGCGCTAAAAATTGATCCACGTTGATTTCCTCTGCGCGTTGCTGTTGCCGCTGCTGCTGTTGCTGGCTAGCTGTTGCCGCATTGTTGACAAACTGCGTTATCAAGGACTGACAGCCTCGTCATCTGCTCTTGCAACTGGGAAATCGCAGCTGCCTGTGTTGCGATGGATTCATCATGTTGGTTTATCTCCACGTCTTCTGAACCCTTATGTTCCACTAGTCTCTGCACTATCTCTGCTCTGGAGCCCGAAACTCCTAAGTTTCTCTCCCTCAAGAGGTACCGCAACTGGTCCGCCTTGAGTTCTGCTATTTTCACCATTTTCTCCAACGGTGATCGTCTCTCTCTCTTAATTTTCGACACGCACAACCACAATCGTTTGCACGCACAATCTTGCACCCACGAGCAACTCTGTTTGCCCGTCTGCAAGCGAGATCGGTATTTCACCACGTGTGTTCTTCACCTCCTGTGAATTTCACAACGACGCTACACATACATACAAGCCCTTTGCATGTCATGAATTTCGCAATGACGCCACGCATACACACAAGCTTTTTGCATGCACACCTCCAGATTCACCAAGATTCCGGAACTCTCTGCTCTGAATCCATCAGCCACGTAGGAAAGGATGCCTTATCCGTTATTTGTAATCTCTTGTCGCCTTGACCTTTGGGAACTCCTGTCCCATTACAAACTTCCAACGCCGACGATTCTGCTGCTGCTTGTCCGTGTCTCTCACTGTTACTGCCCCTTACACATGGCCAACTCGAATTATCCCACTTCTGAACTGTAAAGGGATGGCTTTTTCGAGTAGTGGAGTAATGTTTATTGGCTTATGTGTACAGGTTAATATTATGAAACTTATATGGAGTTTAACTTAAACTTTGCGTGCTCTCTGTTCTATCTCTGCAATCGTTCTCCTCTATTTCTTCATTGATTCTTCGTATCGTTATCGTCGATCAACTTCTATCGATAGGCCCTAACTTCTAACGTTTATATCTATCGGTGTCTGCATATGGAACTGCTCCTGGACAAGAACCCATCCGTTACAATTGCGTATATTGAATAATTGAAAGACTGCTATGGAACAGAGCTGGAAATAAAATCAATATTTTTTCCAATTATGCGATTAAAATTTTCGGAATCGATTAAGTCTCAATCCGTCTTGGAAAGCGACATAGAAAAGGTGAACATGTTACACATGTTTACATGTTAGAATAATTATTTATTTATTTTATTTATTTATATAAAGCTAATTTTTATTAAAGTATCGCGTAATTGAAAATAATAAATAGAAAAAAGTTTAGATATAAAATGTTATGATTTCAAAGACATATAAAAAGAAACGAAATTTAAAAAAATATATATTTTATTCCACAGATAAAATGCGACGAACAAAAATAATAAAAATCTTCGATTTACCTACAAAGTTTTAATTTGTAGACCTTAAAAACACAAATGTGGAGTTTTTTGATTTTAATCGATTTAAATCGATTTGTTTTTAAAATTTGTAAGAAAAAATCGATTCACTGATAAATTGTTGGGTTTTTTTAAATTATGCGACATATCGATTTAAATTTTCAGAATCGATTTAATCGAAAAAGTTCCAACACTTCTCGGAAAGCGACATGAAAACAATAATCACAAATATTTACATGTTATAATTATTATAATTAAATATATTAAAAATATATATGAAAATGTATATTGAAGTATCGCGTAAGTGGAAAAACATATTTAAAGAAAATATTATACATATTAAATGTTGTATTTCCGAAGCTTTTTTAAAAGGGAGGAAAAATAAGAAAAAGTATTATTTTGTTCCATAAATTAAACAACAATAATAAAAATCTTCGATGGATTTTTATACAAGCTTTACATTTTTAGACCTGAATTACTCAAATTTTTATATGGAAAGCATTTTCGATTTAAATCGATTTATTTTTAAAGTTAAAAGAAATCGATATACTAAAAATCTATTTATGTCCAGCTCTTCTATGAATGCACTGGTATATTTGTTTTCATATCTAAGAAATAAAAAAAATATATAATTATTACGCTTTTTTTTAAGTTTTTACTTATAAATAAAATAATAAAATGAAGCTGCATTTTTAGCGATGTTTTCCGATGTTTTTTTTTCTTCAGTGATGCATTAAAACAGCGACGGACATCGACATCGAGGTTTTCATAGAACTTGCACCACTATTATACACACCTTCCTTTTTATCCTGACGGCTGCAAGAATCCGGTTTTTTATGTTTTCCATGTTTTTTGAGAGATTACTATATTATTGAATTGCGCTTAACTATGACCCAATGGCTTTTAATTGGCCAAAGCTCTGAGCAATTTGGTGAGTTCTCCTCTTTTTTTACAAAACTGATATTTTCCGCTTTAAGCAACGCTAATGTTAAGCGTGCATAGTGCGCGGATGCTAAATCAGGCAGCATCAGGGATCAAGCGGTCGTAGAGCTTTCGCACTCTCGTTTTGCCCTTTTTTAAGTATCGCGAGTTTTTTTTTTAATTTTTTGACAAATCTCGAACGGACATTGTATTGTCTTTGTATATTAAAGCTAATAATTTGTTAGCACAACATCCGTTGGACCTCTTTTTCTTCCACTCTTTTGGAAATCTTTTTTTGAACACGTATCCTTAAACTTGGTCACACTAACGTTGTAACGTTTTGTCAAAGGTCTTTACGACACACCATTTTCGGTCCAGTAATGTTGCACAACTTTTTTTTCAGAACTGGCTCTTTAATTTGTAGCATCGTGTAAAAGGTACGGCGAATGGATTTAACACAAAATGCAAATTATGCAGAATTGTTAGAGTATTTTACGGTACTCCACATGACATGATGGGAAGCTTACACTTAGAGCTTTTAACAATTGAAAAAGTGCACATTCTTTACGACACTCTTTTTAAGTGGGTTATGATTAAGGCTTTTAGTCTAGGAAGGTTATCTACGTTAGATGTTATTGTGTATAACTCATTATACTGTGCACCTAAGACTTTAAAGAGTTCATGCAATTTAAAGAAAGTTCTACAGCGGCGCTTATGCTCAAATCATCAATTAGAATTATTCTTTTCAAAGAGCAAAAGTTCAGCGGATCAGTCGTAAGCTTTGGAACGACACGGGAGAATGACATTAACTTGCATTTAGAGCCATATAAGGAGGTCATCCGATTGACGGCTTGCTTTTGAAGGGCATTTGCGGGGTATTATAATTTCAGGCAGAAGTTTGCAACGCAGTGAAGGAGTCATCTCCGACCCTAAAAAGTATATATATTCTTGATCAGCATCAACATCCGAGTCGATCTAGCCATGTCCGTCTGTCCGTCCGTTTCTACGCAAACTAGTCTCTCAGTTTTAAAGCTATATGAATGAAACTTTGTAGACAGTCTTCTTATACTCTCAGTCGTACATAAGTCGGAACGGGACAGATCGGACTACTACATAATTGCCATGCAAACAATCCGTAAATTTATAGAAAAAAATTAAAACTTCACTGTTTTTAAGATATCTTGATCATCTCTCGGTTATGAGCTTTATATATTATTTAAGATTATAAGATTTAATTTTATAAAAATAGAACTACTACATCATATAGCTGCTTTACATGTAAATATGTAAAAGTGTAAAAATAAAATGAATATAAAAGTAATGGGGTGGTTGTTCATTTAACATTTCAACATTCTCGGATATGTTTTTTATTTTTTCATACAAATAAAATGAGGTCATTTAAAATATATGACTCATATATTTGCCATTTATTTATTTAGTCCTTTGACAAAATAGCCAAAAAATTACCCATTTTATAAGATATTTCGAAGGGGCCTTCTCTTACCCTTCTCAAGAAATTTCTTGTCAATGACTTTATGAATTGTTTTTGCAAAAAGATTAATGAAAACAAGCTCAGCCACAGCATTATGCAAAGCTCTGTGATTTATGGCATAACAAAATGTATGCCTTGCATGCGAGTCATAGTCACTACTTTTGGATGGCCAGAAAATATTACCACGATTCGATTGGCGCAGATTAGCCACATATCCCTACCATATAAGTACTCCCAAAATAATTAAAAATAAAATAAATACGAAATTTAATTTATTTAAGTTTGCTTTTATATACCCGGCTATGGCTCATGTTTGCCTTATGGTTTATGGCTGATCATCATTTAAGCTACTAGTTTGTTCAAATTTTAGTTTACCAGGGACAAAAATCCGGTAAAACTAGACGCAAAAATCGTGCAAAATCGAGGACACTCCAAAAAGCCTTCAAACTGTGCGGTACTGCATTGAAGAGTATACAAGGCGCTAAAAATACACAAATACAATGAAAGGCGTTCTTAAGTTGGTGTCTTTATTTTGAGCACCTGAAATCCGTCCACAAACGTAGTGAAGTGCCCTCCCTCGCGCGAAAGCTCTTTTTAAAGAAGGCATCCACATTTTCTGGCACGTCTTGTTCCTGAAAACGACCATCGCGACTTTATAATTCAGTATAAATGCAGTATTCATCATAAAGATAACGGGAATTGGCATTGCTTTTTATAAAGCTGTGGTGGCAATGGCAATGCGAAAGCCATTGTATATCTCAGTGAGCACCTCTTTCTCGTCTTACAAAACGGCCAGTGATCTGGCAGCATACTGCCGATCTCAGCAATCTCATTTATTTTGTTAATATTAAATTTATTTTTATTTTACACGTCAGACTTCAAATAAACAAAGCCAATTCACTTGTCGCCGAATAATGTAAATGTAGCAATGGAATCAACTAACATTTATATAAGTACCAGTGGAATGGGACTATAATTAATTTTATATTAGATAGGTATAGATTATAATTAATGCAATTAAAATCTTTCTTGTTAAACATATCTTCATCTACTCTGAAATATAAGATTTTCATATTATTTCAGAATTCCATATTTATTTTGATAAGATTATAAGCATATAGCTGCCATTGGAACAAACTGGAAATTAATTGAAAATTACATCTTTGGATTTAACATAACTTCATCTACTCTGAGATATGGGCATTTTGTATTATTTCCTCATTTCGGTAACGATCGGTAAATGTAATGAAAAAATGTAAACTGTACTTGTAAAAAATAAAATTAAAAAAATTTAAAACTGTAAAATGTATATGAATTCTAGCAGACCCGACGAACGTTGTCACTTCCCAATTTAAACCCTTAAACTTTGTTCAAAATACAGAAAAGAAATTTTTAAGACCAAAGCAAAGTTATAATGTCTGTTCCGTTCGGGATCACTCGCAAGACTGTCTTCCTCTTCTTGTATTCTCTCTTCTTTTCAACATTTCTTTGACCCTTTGCTTAGGGCTACTATAGTACCTACAGTAATAATTTATTTTTCTTTCTATGTTTTAGTACATTTTATATCAATATTAAGCCCATGGTCATGGCAAATGCAAGGCCGATCGGAAATTAAAGTCTTTTAATTTCAAACGGCATATCGGTGGGCATCATTAGGAATTGAAATGGGGAACTTCCTCACCTTAAAATTTTCTCTTCAGTAGAGTCATGTTAAAACATTGTATTTAGCATGATTACTATAATGCCAACCTTTAATATAAATTGTGAGGTGGACATCCAAGAATTTTAAAAATACATTCATTCATTTGTTACCCAGTCAATAAATTTGAATGAATGCTTAGTTCCAATGATCTGTTGATCGCTCGACGATTTTGCATTGCCAACCCAGCCGTTTCTTGTGATTGAAAAGCACGAAGTACAGCAA
This sequence comes from Drosophila punjabiensis, assembly GCA_008042585.1. Classification (NCBI taxonomy): domain Eukaryota; kingdom Metazoa; phylum Arthropoda; class Insecta; order Diptera; family Drosophilidae; genus Drosophila; species Drosophila punjabiensis. The sequence continues at coordinate 31,779 of VNJR01012293.1, read as the reverse complement.
TTTCTTGTTCTTCTCAGTCCTTTCTTTTGCAATGTTTCGTATTCTTCTTGCATTACGCAAAAAATTCCACTGTCATGGTCGCGGCATTATTAATAAAACTTTACTTCACTTTAATTCGCCTACAAATGTATTGCAAAACTCAAATTTTCATTCATTCAAATATTCATTCATGGACAAAAATTCTTAGCTGTTCGAGATGCGCGCAAGTCTTATACGTAAATAGATTTTATGGATTTTACGGAATTGCAGTACTCAACTTTTAATATACACTAATTACTACAAAATGAATAACAGCTCTTCGCCTACTATTTTATGAAAATAAACAAATACAAAATTGTGAGCAGACGCTGTCAAGCCCACCCTAACATGGTTCCGTTGGTACTCGGAAGCCTTGTTGACACGCTTCTAAGTCTTAATGTTCCTCCTTATCGTCTTTAAGCCCTGCGTGGTCCCCAATTGAGAACAATTTAGAACTTCATAATAAATCAGCCGAAAATTGTATGCCGTTGACATACTTTACTTTTTTTTTTTAGTTTTGCTGTTTTTAAAAAAATATTCTTAATTAGATAAACTTCCCACCAAATATCTTTTTTTAAATCTTTTAGGAATACAATACGTAAATTTTAAAAATAAATATGATATATGATATTCACTAATGGATTTTTCACGGTTTCCCATGGTAGATTCGTAGCTAAAAATAAAACTCGATGAGCATTTAAACAAAAGGCAAAGCTTACCAAATGCTTTCAAAAAGAACAATGCCAACTTTTTTTGTAGATGTTTGTTATCTATCGTTGTTGTGCAATTTTCTTCGTTTGCTTTTCTTTCCTGCTTATTTATGTCTCCGAAGAAATCTTTCATTCTTCGTTTTCTTGTCTTTACTATTTCTGTCTCCGAAGAAGTCTACGAATAAAATTTATTCCACATTTGTATTTATTTGTAGTAAAATGGTTGCTGCAGAAAAAGTTTTGTATAAGCGGTTTACGGCTGAAACTCATGGACATGACCTTCAAGCACTATCGCCTCCTCAAACGTTGACAGATTTTTCACCTAACTTCCGTCGAAACAACAGCCAATCGGGAGATGAGGGCAAAACTCTTTGTGATACCATCTCTAGAAAAACATTGTTTTATTTAATTGCAACTTTAAACGCATCATTTGAGCCAGACTACGACTTCACTGAAGCAAAGGTAAGAAAAAATTTATTTAATTGTCCACATTAAATTTAGTCTTTAGACTTCTATAAGTCATAAATTATAATTTCGTTTAAAATGTTAAACCCTAGGGACATTCTAAAAAAAAAATATGAAATTGATGGAAGAGACAGATGTTTAACTGTCTCTGAAATAAAATCAGATTTTAGCTAGAAATACAGTGGTAAAAACAAATTATCTTGTTCCTAGCGCCCAAGTATAAATATTTCGTTAAAATATAAACGCAAAATTCTACCTAATTCTGTATAGATTAAATTTATGAGGTAAAAAATGTTTCGATATTTTGTTTACCAACACATTGGATGATCCCACCTAAATGGGGTTGTTAATTTTTTTTCGTGAGAAAACGGTGTGTGATACAGCTCTGAAAATGTTGTGAATATAGGTTAATTTAAATAATAACATTTTTTTAAGGGGGTTGACCCATGTGTGTTTTAAAAAAATTAAAATTGTTTTCCTTATATCGTTTCTATAATATACACTCTTCGCCACTTGAATGTATTTGTATAAAAAACGGCTATACCATCCAAAAGAAGTGAAGAACAGATAATTTTTTTTTATAAGAAAGCTTATTTTAAAGTGTTAATATGTACAAAAGATAAATTGGCTCCGTTGCTTGTGAGTACTACAAATTATATTATCCGAAAGCCTTATAATTTTGGGTTCCAATTTTGCGCCACCTAAATAGGACACTTAAACATAAATAACAATAAAGATAATTTTAGTGTATTTTACCCAAACAAAAAATTTTATTTAAGCCCTACCAACTATTTTTAATCAGGAATATCACAATTTAGTAGTAGGTTGATCCTCCTTTTTGCTCCAGAACTTCGCACATCCTTCCTGGAATGGAGGCATACAATTTTTCCAAATATTTCAGTGAAATTGAATCCCAAGATGATTTGATAGCTTCTGTTAGTTCGGATATATTTGAATATTGTTTGCCCGAGCCATTAACTTCACGGGTTAACCATCCCCAAACATTTTCGATGTTGATAAATCCACGACAGCGGTCCAAAGAGGTTTTTAAAATGTGTAAATGCCTCTTTCAATATTTCTTTGTATGCCAATGAATTCATTGTCGTTGGACCAATTATGAGCTTGTAGGTATCATCAGAGGAAACGGCTTCCCAAACCATCACCGTCTGAGAAGACCACTCGATGCCATTCAGCAACCCATGTGACATGTGCTCGGGGGAAATCAAGGCGTTGTACTTTACGAGCTGCGTTAAGGGGCGGGTTTTATTTTTATTTTTAGTCATTTTCGATGTTTAGCATATGAAATAACTCGTCAAATAGTTGTAAGACTGGCTTTAACACCAGATTTTTCCTTAATCTTTGCCAAAAAGTCGTGCGAATTTGATGCTTTTCTCAGTAAGAGTCGCTTTTCCGCACATGTAAGTACTCTGTTCGTCCGACCTTTATTTTTTCTTCCATATTTAGCTGTATTTTTTAAACACGCGGATATAACGATCCGGCTCCTCTGAATATTTTTTTAAATTTTTGAACTTGAAAAGCCAGCGTCAATATAGGCTTGTATTTTACCCTTTTCCTCATCGGGCAGATCTTTCCACGACTCATTTTAAGCTATTTTTAAGTAAAATATTCTAAACTGAGAAAATAAGGCCAAAGAAAAAAAACTTACGACTGCTCCTGCCGATGACAACGATCAAACTAAAGCTCGTCCTATTCTTGTGGCCTATTTTCCGGTCTTGTTTTAAATTCATACGAAGATAAAGAGTGAAAAAATAGACAAGAGCTTAATTCATAACTGTAAAATTGTTACAGAGAGAGAGAGTCAGGTCATTGAAGAACTATACTCAGCAAAGGTACAGTTATTTTCCTTATTGTATTTAATGTTATGAGCAATTAAGAAGAAAGTATACAGGGTGTCCTATTTAAGTGGCGAGGAATGTACATATGCACTATATGTTAAAAGGATTTTTCGATTTGCGATGTCGTAAAATAGTTATAGCGCTGAGAAGAATTGCTCTTCAATGCAGCGTACTCATGCAGTGTACACGATTTCTCGAAAACGACTTAACGGATTGTAGTGAAACATTTGGGATATGTTCAGCATACATGCGGTCATCGTGTGAACTAGAATATTTTAGATAGGTCCAGTAGTTTTTTTTTACACTGCAAAATATGCATATCCTAGTTCACACAACAACTGCATTCATCCAGATTATAATGACATTTAAATTTTAAATTTTAAATCGGCTTGCTGGCTTACTTATTTGTCAGAATCGTGTTGACCATGACAGTAACTTTTTTTTTTTAATTTTGAAAATATTTTAGCATCAAATAAATTTTAATCTAGAAAGGAAGCTATCTTCGGCACTCCGAAGTTTGTATACCCTTGCAGATTCCAATTGTATTTATTATAAGAAATCCCTATCTAATATAAAATGAATTACTTTCATATTCATTTTATTTTTACATCTAAAGTAAAATGTAATTTTCCTCCACATTTACCGATCGTTTGTATGGCAATTATATGATATAGTTTTCCGATTTTTATGAAATTTAAAACGAAATTCTAAAATAATATTGAATGCTTGTATCTCAAAGTAGATGAAGTTATGTTGAAAACTGAGAGAGTTATACCTACTTTTTTTTTTATAAAAATCTCCCAACCGTTCCTACATCAATGATCATAGAATTGACAAAACAAATTTTACCCTACTTCATTTACTTTCCGAAATGTTAACCACTTAAAAGAAAAACTTTTACTTTAACTGTATACTGGACTTATAAACTATAGGATGTTCTATTTATTGTCCCAATATATTTTTCGGTTATCCTTAAGTTTTCGATTTTTTGTAAGGAGTGACGTTTTTAGGTGGGCACATAATTGGCACACTTTGTTAAAATCTTAATTTTTTAGGTCAGGAACTAATTTTTTGGCACTCTTTGCTAATTTTATGCAATTTGTAATTTAATTTATTATATTTTTACTACATTTAAGCTTGAATGGATTGCGAAAAACTTGTACTGTGGAAGAACCTAGTATTATTTGTAAATTAAATAAACCGGGCAAAAAACCAGCTTAGCGTTAGTCAATAAATGTCTTTTATATTTGACCCAACAGAGGATTCGAAAGCAAAAGCCTCAAAAAACGGCTAAAAGCTTGAAAATGACTATAGTTCGAAAGAGCAAGTCTGACCCTTTCAGGTCTGCTATTGAAATTATATTTGAAATCTTTGATAAATCAGACTTCAAACTATCACGGAACCTTGTTGCAAGAAGACTAAAGGAAACAACTCCTGTCAATGGCAAATATTAAAAAGAGTTTAGGCTTTGCACAGGCCCTTAAGGTCAAATACGCTATATTTTGGGATAAATGTGTTTAAGTTAAAATACCAAAACAAATACGATGGGACCAAATAGAAAAACATTTTTGGGTCGTCAAAAAAGCCACTACAAAATCTTAAAAGCATAAAGTAGGCAAAATAATGGATTGGGGTGCATTTACTAGGCATTGTACGGCCAGGAACAATCTAGTAAATGGTGTTATGGATCAATTTTAATATTCAGGTATATTTAAGAATATTATGGGTCTATATGCTGTAGATAATATCCCTATGTTGTGAACCTTTATGAGGGATAACGATCCGAATTGTCCATTAAGGATCTTAAAGAAGCGGTTGTAGACGAAAAAACGTGAAACTATGAATTGGCTAGGACATAGAACAGACCTGAACCCCAGAAACGTTTTAAATTATGTACAAGCACTAACCATACAACATATAGACTTCCCATTTCATATAACGAAAATGAACACAAAAATTTCTTAGCGACAGGCCCAAGGGCTGTTAGCGGCAGGCTCCAAGGCTTCGTGTGCTCGGATTCGGGCTGTTAGCGGCGGGCCCCGTAGCTTCGTGTGCGCTCGGATTTTTCGATCTCTCATTCTTATGCTCGCACACTGATTGCGAGAGTTCAGTCGCAGAGTGGCCCATCTTGAGAAGGTTGCTCTGCGCTTGAATTCTTCATGCATTCACGTACACGGAATGTGTGCTGTCGTTTTATTTCGGCCCAGCAGAAATATTTGGTCTTTTGCTACTTTTCATATTAGGTACCCTAACAATATGGGCATATTCACTATTGGGTTAATGCTAAAAATAAGAATGTTATATGTTATAATATATTTTTTAATGTGTCAGCATACATTTCATATTTGTTTACAAATTCAAATCAGTGGCAGCAGTGAAATGTTTTGCATATATGCATGTATTCGAATGAATAAAAATCCATCTACTGAGATAGGAACAGGGCATATTGCGTAGAAACAGACAGACGGAAATAGATAGATCGACTCGTTGTTGTTGTTGATGCTGATCAAGAATATATATACTTTATAGGGTCACTGCTACTCTACAAGGGTATACAAATTCTTTATACTTCACTTAATAACAAGTAAAAATATTGTAATTGCTAAGTTTTAACCGTTTTTTAGGAAACTTAAAAAAAACGTTAAAAAAATGTCCGTCACATTGGTCAACCATTGAATGAATCCAAACAGGGGGGGGGGGGGGGGGGGGGGGGGACGCCCATCAATGGCGGCATGTCTGCGAAAAGGTTTCCGGGTAACGGAAGTGTTTCACTTAACTCGTGATTTGAAATACAAAACCCAAACAATTAATTAATTTTAATTGAATTATCTATTGAATTAATTAAGATCATAAAAAAAACTTAAAATTTTATAAGGTTTTATAAAAAAAATGTGCCCTGTTTTCAGAATTTTTTTTTAGGGGCTAGAAATGGTGCTCTATGTATCAGTCTGTAACTTTTGTAATTTTCAGTTTTTAATTTGAAACTTCTATGAAACATTTTTAAAAACATATATCTAGACGATTTTTCCCCCACGAGGTAAAAACCTATAAAAGGTATATATTTGGGATTTTTTACACTTAAGCGGCCCTTATGACACCAAGCACGTGCCTGTATGGGTTAGGTGTTAGTTGGCGCTTTGGAAACTAAACTACCAGCCTGCTGTGTGGTTGTTTGTTTGCATAAGTGCTAAGTGAGTTGGGATTAATGTTTTTGTCTAGAAAGCCTATCTACGTTAGATGTTATTGTGTGCAAATCATTATAATTTGCACATAAAACTCTAAAGGCTTCGTGCAATTTGAAAGAAGTTCTACATTGGCGCAAGACTAAATGTAAATAGGATCTGGTGTTTCTACTTGGTACGTAACAATTGAACTGACCTAGCAAATTAGCACTTTCCACGTCACCACGAATTAGGTTGTTAATAAGGAAGGTAGGTTAATTAAAAGGAGTCTGCAGATCGCAGTTTAATCCACGAAGAGCGAAAAGTAAAAAGTCTTTTGAACAGATTCGATGCGTTTACTATGGATCCTGAGGACTTTAAACGCACGATCCCTATTCTAAGAAACGACGAACTAACGAGGTATATAATGAATGTTTAAGTAAGTCTATTAAGTCTTTCGACCACCGTTTTATAAATCCAAGCACACCCCTGACTTTATTCATCACCATGCATTAAGTGTGAACAATAAAATCAAGTTTAGGGTCCACAAAAATCATCATCTAGAATAATTCTTTCTGAAGATCACCAGTCCAGCGTATAAGTCGCAAGCTTAAGAAAAAAACGAGAAAATGTTAAGTTTAATAAGTTTACGCAGCACCATATTTGATAATTATCGAGATCTGTTTGTAAATCAGACTGGCAAGCAGCGTAATATATTGCACATAAATCTTTACGTCATATGCGTACATAAGTACTTTAGAGTTAGTCAAAACCTTGGATAGGTCGTTATGAATAATGTAAACATTTTTTTTTTAATTTAGCATAGAATCTAGACTTTATCATTTCAAGGCGACTCAATTCTTTTGTAAACAAAGGAGTCTTATTCGAGATTGATGGATAGTATAACGGAACACATTCATTAAATAATAAAGTCATGGCAGTTTAAAAAATAACCAAGGCATCAGCCATGTCAGTGCACACGTATAGATCGGATCAACTGAATTAAAATATAAAATCATTAATTTTATTAAAGTCCGCTTTGTGAAAACAGGGAATTTTTTAGCTGGTCGGTAAGATATATTCTGTATATTAGTCCCGTTGTCGAGAGTCTCATCGAAAGTTGGATGATAGGGATTTTCGGGTTGCGTAAGGGGCGCAACTCAACTAACTCTCGGCGGATCAGAGACAAAACAAAGATTAAGCAAGCACTCTGATAAAGGTTATATATCATCAGAATGTAGGATAGATTAGGTGTTTTGTCCTAAAGTATCTTATTAATTTAAATATAAAAATAATTTTTCTAATTTAATATCATATTAATGCAGTGCGTTTCTATTTTTATTTCCAAGTCATATACTGGGTTGTCCGCGAAAATCGGTTATTTCTCTGGTAGCTCAGCACATATTTTCATGAAAATTTGTAACAGCGTTTGAATGCGCACATCAACTGGAAATTAACATTGAAATTTAAAGCTTAGACAAAAGCTCTAAATGAAGTTAGCAATAAAACAATAAAAACAACTGAGTGAAGAGAAAAAAATTAAAACTTTGAACTTTTCTTTATGCACAAACACCCCCAAAAATTTTACGCTGCCCTACATTTTAAACTTGTCTTCTGACAGTCTATTAGACTGTACGCAATAGCCAGTGGTTCAAAAACAACAAAATTTACTATTGCCGATGTTTTTAATGAAAATGTAATATTTTATATATAAAATAAATTTCAAAAGTAAATTTAAATAAAAACAAGAAAGGAAGCTAACTTCGGCACGCCGAAGTTGGTATACCCTTGCAGATTCCAATTGTATAAATTATAATCTATCCTAATATAATTATAATATAAACTACTTTCATATTCATACAGTTTTACATTTTTTTTACACATTTTAAAATTTTTACATGTAAAGTAAATGTAATTTACCTCCACATTTACCGATCGTTTGTATTGCAGCTATATGATATAGTAGTCCAATTTTTATGAAATTTACAACAAAATTCTGAAAAAATATAAAGTTGCAGTATATAAGAGAAGTTATGTTGAAAACTGAGAAAGTTATAATTTTTTTTCTAAAATTTTCCCGACCATTCCTATGGCAGCTATAGGATATAGTTGTCCGATCTTTATAAAATTAAATCCGAAAATCTAGAATAATATATATAGCTTATAACCGAGAGTTGATCAAGATATGTTAAAAAACAGTGAAGTTATAATTTTTTTTTAACAAATTTACGGATCGTTTGTATGGCAGCTATATGATGTAGTCGTCCGATCTGGCCCGTTCCGACTTATGTACGAGTGAGAGTATATAGAAGACTGTCTACAAAGTTTCATTCAGATAGCTTGATAACTGAGGGACTAGTTTGCATAGAAACGGACAGACGGACATGGCTAGATCGACTCGGCTGTTGATGCTGATGAAGGATATATATACTATATAGGGTCGGAGATGACTTCACTGCGTTAGAAACTTCTGACTGAAATTATAATACCATGCAAGGAAATAAAAATAAATCCATGTGATCAATCTTAAATACTACTTTTTTATAAACATTCATAATTTTTTTATTACTAACATTAATTTATCAACAAGAACTTGTCCTCACAACATGAAAGTTACTAATTTACTAACTAAACTAGTTGTTCGCATGTTTCAGGCTCATTACTCGTTTTAATATGCTGTCTTGACGTAATGATGACGTCCGATCGCGTTATATTTGTAAATGTTTTTAATTTTTGTCGTGGTATACAGCGCCCAGTCTACACCATCAATCGCATGCCCTATAAATGCAAATAAATAAATTAAACAATATAATTAATGTAATAGGAGAAATGTGACAAACTACAAACCTTTATAGTCTTTAAGTTTTATTATGGCACCAAATCATTGATAGTCAAAATATATTTTGGAAAATTATAAAAACATCAATGTTGTATATCAATAAAAATGTGGGTGATCAATAAAAGCGTGGGTTGCTGCTGGACAAAAATCCCTCGCTGCAGTCGCTAGTTGGCTGATGCCCGAAGCCGGTTGGCTGATGCGTGTGGTTGTTGTTGGCTGACCGTGATGTATCCAATGAATGGCCGGCTGGCCGTAGAATACCTGTGCTGGGATAGAATGATTATGTTGGAGGGTTGACTGCCCTTTGAGTACCGCTGGCCTAGAGACTCAGTTAGTTCAATTCAATAAAAATGTATAACGGGCGGTAGCCGAAGTTGTATTCAAGAGAGCTTGTGATCTTTATTGAAGGAATATGCAAAATGAACTGAACTTAAAGCTAAATAAAGAGTGCTTCATAGAGTCCACGCCAATGGGCTATGTATGACTGCTATGCACGAGACGCTGTGTCAGCAGTTTGGCCGGAGCAAGCTTTCGGACGATCGGTCGTAGCCGTCGTCCGGTTAACTTAGTTGAGTCTCGTGTCGGTGTGTGATACGGAAAAAATAGTGATTTTGCACGCCACCTTTACTGTAGGAAATTTGATGATAAAATGCAAAATGTTAATGGACTGTAGGATCTTAACGGACGCAACAGACAAAATATCTTTAATAGCTGTGTCGGTGGGCTCTTCCATCCATAGACTATCTAGGGCTACATGATCTTGTATGCTTGGGCTAACGACAGTCATTAAATTCTGCAACTCCATTGCTATCATCCTAGTTCGAGTTAACAACTTTTGATATACATAGGTGTCCCGGGTTAATTTGAGATTCTTTAGCCAACCTCAGAAGTTGATTGACAGTTGTGGAAATGTTATTAATTTAGTCCTGGACTTTGTTGTTGATATTTTTCTGCCTATTTTTTGCATTTATTGACTAAAATTTATTAAATATAATTTTCTCAAATCCTCGGCATCTGACGATCCCGCCACTACTTTCAATGCAGTCCCTAGGAAGTCTAAACTGCTAGCAACTCTATGGTGGATGCTCAATGAGTCGAAGAGGTCGCGTAGATGAGCGATATCAATGCTCAACAGTCTTCTCATGTGTGGTTCGGGGGACAGTTTTCTACTACTACGCGCCTATATTCCGAGAGATTCGCTGAGTGACAAACGCAAATTCTTCCCATTCTGAAATTCGATTATTAATGACGTGTGACGACCGTCCGTGACGTGTGCCGATGTTACGGTCAACAGTAATAATAGGGGCACGGATGAAAACCTTTAAATTGAATATATTAAAATGATTGTTCTAAATGGCGCACAGTAGCGCCTTTTCTCATTTTACGTTGCAAAAATCATAACTTTTGAACCGAATAAGATATTCAAATAATTTAAACGGCAACTGGCAGGTAATTGTTGTAAAATTTGCATATTTATTGGATAATGTGGCACACCCACTAATTCGCCCTTTTATAGGGTATCAAAGTGGAAAAATCATTTTTTTTAATTTTTTATCTTTATTTTTATGTATTTGCTTAAATAAAAATATTTCGAATGCAAAAAAAAAAATATTTTAATTTATGAAAAAAAATTTTGGCTGACCATAAAAAAAATGTCTGACTTTTTTGTATTAGTATTATTAAAAAAACCAATGTAAAGGAAAGATTTTGCATTCAATACAAAAAAAAAATATAAACAAATTTACAATTTTAACCCTAGTAAGCGTTTTCGCTCTTAAGTAAGACCAGATTTTTTGCTGATTTGATTTGTTGATTTTGGTCAAAAAAATATCCACAAAAGTAGTAATTATAGTGTACTCGGTGGCTTTCATCGGTTTCAGAAGATATAGACTACTTTAGCCAGAAAAAAGTGAAAAAAATGGACACCTGGCAGGTAGGGATTTACCTCTGCAAGCCCAAACCCAACTGCCGTTTTTTCAGCTTATTTTACAGATAATAAATGTATCTATCTTTTAAAGAAAAAAAACAGACGATATGTAATCTACATTTTAAGTAATGCTACCTGAAAGTGGACCAATATTACATTTTTTTCTCCTATGATGCAAAAAATGGAAATATTTTTCAACTTTGAATACTCCTATCTTCTACAAAAAAAATCTTAAAATTGATTTTATTATAGATTCTTAATCCTTAATCCTCTCTGTCGATTAAGTATGGTTAAAATCGTTTTTGCGACATCGACTTTTTTGATTTTTGCAACGGCTTTTGTTTTAGAGGCGCTACTGTGCGGCGTAGCGCTCCACCAAAGCATGACAAATGGAGTATAAATAAAAATAATAGTAATAAAAAACCTATGCTAAGTGGCTATAACGGATAAAGGTAATAAAAAAATGAAAAATTACCAGGCGAGCGATAACATGGTTATGCTTTCCCTACCTAAGGTAGTTTTTGTGGACCACCCTCCCCTAATAAGGACTGTGGTCCCTTTGTCCACTTCCACAATTTTTCTTTACACAATGGTAAGAGTTTGTTGCCTAGCCGCCTGATGGATTTCTATAGGACTAGCATTTCTCCTACATGAGATGGGACCGGTGTTTCGCCAAGCTCATGCTTTTTGGTATGTCTGTCAATTGGCGGCCGGGAATTGCCTAATCAATTCGTTCTGTATCATCGCTATTGTGTGCAAATCGCGATAAATGGCGTTTACGAGCGAGCTTCTTAAGCAATGATTCCTTGCATGTGAAGTCAATGTAATGCCGTCTCTTGTTTCCAAAGAGTACGAAGCTGCGTTTTGACGGAAAACGTGCTTCCACCAGAGTTATCTGGTTTTAAAAGAAATTCAAAGGCTATTTTTTAGTCGTGTGGGTCAGCGACAGCTTAATGTGAATTGTGGCCGCGCTTAAAAAAACGTAAGTTGCTATCTTGATAGAGCATCCGCAACGAGGTTGTCTCTGCCGGGCTTATACAAATTTTAGCGCCAAAATCGACGACGCGAGCTTTCTACCTTTTGTAATTTACTTTCGGATTTGATTTCGACTTTGCGATGGTCCAAGGTTGGTGGTCAGTAAAGATATTTATATCTTTAACTGCGTTCCCTAAGCACTGGGAATTCCGTTGTTGGTTATTATGAACTGTAAACATGAAAGGAAGCTAACTTTCATGTTTAACTATTTCTATAGCTTAACATTTTTTTACATGCAAAGTAAAATGTAATTTTCTCCACATTTACCAATCGTTTGTATGGCAGCTATATGATATAGTAGTCCGATTTTTATAAAATTAAATCTTATAATCTCAAATAATATATAAAGCTGATAACCGGATAAAGATAAAGATATGTTAAAAAACAGTGAAGTTATAATTTTTTTTTCTAAAAAATTTACGGACCGTTTGTATGGCAGCTATATGATATAGTCGTCCGATCTGACCTGTTCCGACTTATATACGAGTGAGTATATAGAAGACTTTCTGCAAAGTTTCATTCAGATAGCTTAAAAACTGAGGGACTAGTTTGCGTAAAATCGGAAGGTAAAACGGACAGACAGACATGGCTAGATCGACTCGGCTGCTGATGCTCTTCACTGCGTTACAAACTTCTGACTGAAGTTTTATAATACAAGGGTATACGTTTTTATACTCACACTAAAAAAAAGAAAAACATGATTTTTGCGTTAATACCCTCATATTAGCATCGTGTAGGTTCTTGAGAACCCAATCTACATGCCGTGTATGGGTTCTCGTCTTTTGAGAAGACGATAACATGACCATAGACATAGCAAAATTGCCGATCTGCTCTCGCAGTATGTCATCTATAGTTCTTTTGAAAATGTTGGCTGAATTTTTTAATGCAATGGGCAGTCTGTGAAACTTGTACTCTCCTCCGTTAACGGAAAGAAAGTTTTCTCAAGGATATACATTTTGTGTACTTCGGTGCCTCATTTTCGGTGGCCTGAAGCTAGAAAAAGTGATACCGCCGCCGGTCTTAACATGTCGAGGCCGATGGTTGCTTCTAAGTAGGACCAGTCAAGTAAAATGAAGAACGTGGCCTTCAAATTAAAAGTGACACAAAGCTCTTTTACGTGTTTGTGGTGACGTCATGAATGGAATGAATTCTGAAGGGAGATTCTACTGGTTGGACGCTTTTTAATCATGCTCGTATGAAATTTTTCGAGGCGCCCGTGTCAATGAGAAGTTTCGTTTTAATCCACACTACTCTTCGTCTGATGACGGGTAACAAGGATTTTCCCCTAGGAAATGAATAAATCAGAGGTTATTCACAGATGGCGTCGTCATCAAATTACTGTGCCGCGCTAAAAGCTACGGTGTTGTATGTATCGCCATTCGTTTCAGTGCTTTGGGCAATGTTTACCCTCTTCCTTTTCTATTGCCTGATCGATCGGACTCAGCCTGCTTCCTATTCTGGTATGTCGGGGCCTAAAATGGCTTTACCTTCCCTGGCTTTAACTTCCGTGGGTTCTCGTCGCCGATCGGTGCGCGGAGCAGAGTGTACCTATACCTCGTGTTGTTTAGTGAAGTGTGGATTGTTGCCATCACTTACTTGGGGTTGTACTTGGTGAGCCGCTTGCTGGCGCTCTTGCGCCTTTGGAGCTTGCCTCTTAACCCTATCGACATGGCTTCTTGCAAACTACGATTCAAAAGTGTATCTCTCGTGGTTTGATTCCACTTCCTGAGCCAATGCCAGCGCAGTTGTAATGTCCTTCGGCTTTGCCGAGAAGGGGACATCAGTAAGACTACGCTTGAGTCCCGAAATAAATACACGAAGTCCATCATCCCGGAATTCGTCACATTAAAGCTTCTTCGCCAACGTTTCATACGACATACTACTGTAGGCAAAAAGTAAGGTGAATTTTTTTGTAACATAAAAAATATTTATTTTTTCTTCAAAATCAATGTTGTCCCTTTTAAAGTTATTCCCTCCCGATAAAATGCACTTATGCCAGCATTTTTTCATGTCCTCGAAACACGCCAAAAAGTGCTTTTGCGGTATAACCATCAGCACCTTCTTTTATCTCCTCTATTGACTCGAATCTCGTTCCCCGTAGGGGTCTTTTGAGTTTTGAAAACAGCTAGAGGTCACACGGAGCCAAATCAGGAGAATACATTGGTTGCGGAACGATATGGTCTTTTTAGACGATTAGCTTTACGCAAACTACGCAAAACGCTTAAATAATATTTCTTAATCACAGTTTGGTGAGGTAGATGGAATTCATAGTGCACCACTGGAAATCGAAAACAACCGTCACACAGTAGCGCCTCTAGAACAAAAGCCGTTGCAAAAATCGAAAAAGTCGATGTCGCAAAAACGATTTAAACCATACTTAATCGACAGGGAATTTCCCAGGGATTAAGAATCTACAATAAAATCAATTTTTTTTTTTGTAAAAGATATGAGCATTCAAAGTTGAAAAATATTTCCATTTTTGCGTCATAGGAGAAAAAAATTGAAAATTGGTCGACTTTCAGGTAGCATAACTCAAAATGTAGATTACCTACCGTCATGTTTTTTTCTTTAAATGATAGATACATTCATTACCTGTAAACTAAGCTGAAAAAAAACAGTTGGGTGTTGGCTTGCACAGGTAAATCGCCACCTGCCAGGTGTCCATTTTTTTACTTTTTTTTTGGCTAAAGTAGTCTATATCTTCTGAAGCCGATGAAAGCCACCGAGTACACTATGACTACGACTTTTGTGGATATTTTTTGGACCAAAATCAACTTTCGTCGGCTGCGTCACGCTGCGTCTGCGGAAATGCAACAGCATAAACCAAATCAACTCAGGGGTAAAATATACCAAAATATCTGGTCTTACTTAAGCGCAAAAACGCTTATTAGGGTACAATTTTGAATTTGTTCATGTTTTTTGTATTGAATGAAAACTCTTTCCTTTATATTGCTTTTTTAATAATACTAATACAAAAGAGGCAAACAAATTTTTTTTTAAGTCGGCCAAAATTTTTTGATATATTAAAAGATTTTTTTTGCATTCGAAATATTTTTATTTAAGCAAATACATAAAAATAAAGATAAAAAATTAAATAAAAAATATTTAAAAAAAATAGCCTTCATATAAAAAAATCGATTTTTCCAACGGGTGGGCGTAGCATATTATCCAATACATATGTAAATTTTACAACAATTACCTACCAGTTGCTACTGTGCGTCATCATGACCTTGATTTTTGAACGACTTCGTCGTGATCTTTTCGGTCTGGCCTCGCCTTTCGCACAATATTCGTTTGATTGGTCTGTTGTTTCAGGGTCGTATGCATAAATCATATCCCGTAATAATGCATTTGAGCTTATCCTGATGATCAGAAAGCAATGTTTCACACACTTCAACGCGAAGACTTTTTACCAAGAAATTGAGTGTTTTCGGTAACAAACGAGATTTGACTTTTTGTAGGCCCAAATGGCTTTCACAGATCCTTCTGATATTCTGATTATATCAGTAAGGTCTCTAACAGGCAACCGACGATTTTTTAGTACTAATTCTTTCACTTCATTGGCGTGTTGGTCATCGGTTGACCTCGAGGGTCGTCCGGAGCGCTCCAAGTCATCAAAACGTTCCCGACCCTCTTTGAAGTTTTTGTACCACTTATAAAAATTTTTCGGCGACATAGTAGAATCGCCAAAAACCTTCTGCAACATCCTCAAGGTTTCCGCAGACGTAATTTCATTCAGCAAACAAAATTTGATGACACTTCTCTGCTCCATTAAAACTAACGTTGCAAAAATCGAAGAATGCACTCTTGGTCGTTCTGTAAACACAAGCTAAAATATATTATTGATAAAGATATTGACATGAAATTTCGCCCACAAGTCATTAAGACTCCTGTCTAGTTCAGAAAAAAAGAACTATCCCGAAATATTAAGCCCGCGATGTTTAAATTGAAAATTAACCTTACTTTTTGCCCACAGTAATAGTTGCTTTATTAGTGAGCTAGGTGAGCTTTTTCCCAACCTCGTCAAATTACTGCAAAAGTGTGAGGTTTCCCTGTTTGGGGGTGCCCATGTATCAGACGCTCGTCAATTGAGTCGATTTATGATCGCATTAAAGTTCAGCTCAGTGCCAAACGAGGACAGCACGGCATCGGCAGGGCCTCTTATTTTGCTCCTAATAATAATACCCGCCTGATAATGGCGCGTGATATTTACATAGTTTCTGAATGTATATAGTAAGATGCGGCCACTGCAGGTTGCCGCCAGGAGACGTATGCCTTTTGTGCTTCCGAAAATTCGGGCAGGCGTCCAGGGGCCCGTCACATTTGACATCGCCTGTAATGTTTATAGGCGCCTAGACCTGAACCTGCGGAGCTTCCGCTTGCCCCGGTGCAATTTGCACCGCTGCTACTTAGCTGGGCAAATTTTGTATGGCTTGGCGCATCTCCTCTTCCCTACGCTCGTCTTCTCTGGCCTGTTATAGCCTGGCTAACGGCAGCTTAAATAACGGCTCTTTCTTGACCTGGATCCATATTTCCTAATGTAAAGGAATTCGTGGGTTGGCCGTATGGGTTTAGTTTGGCTAGTGTTTAGTTAATGTTCCTATATGTTGAATCCCACTGGTTAAAAAATGGCATGCTCAAATGGCTATATACTAACAAATAATAACTACGAGTAAGGGACTGTGGGGCTGAGCCTCCGCTGTGACAAACAGAGAAGCAAAGCTAAAATAAGAGAGTTTTGCCACTTGAACAAAAGCCATTGCAAAAATCAAAAAAAACTAAATTTCGCAAGTTCGCTGATAGTGGTAAAAGTTTTCAGGTGATTTCGAAATTTTTTTTTTTTTAATGTCAACCGATTGTAAGTATGCTCAAGGTATTCTTTATAGTCTTAATTTTAATAATGCGAAAGAATTTCGTGTTTTTTATACATTGTTAAAAAATGACGCACAAATTTTTGAAAAAATGTGGTGTTGGGGTAAAGTGGGAAACTTTCTATGGGGTAAAGTGGGAAATGTTAAAAAACGCTACTTAGGCGTCATTTTGCATTCGAATGTTGTCAATTTATTGTTGATTATTAAAAAATGGCTGTGAAAGTCAAATGGAGGTCGGAAAAGCACCGTTTTGACATCACCATATCATCGGAAAGGCGTCAACTTAACTACTAACTTCTTCTTTTGGCCAGAGTGTGACTCGAACTTGGATTTTTCATCAGATAAAGACGAATATGTCACAAGGTTGTCAATTTATTTTTTTTTTACCTTTTTTTTCAATTTTTTTTTTTGTTGCAGAAATGTTGTTTTTTTTTTATTTTTACTCTTTTTTTTATATTTTTTTTAAATAAGGAATGATGAACTTTGTAAAAGATTTGTGTAAATTATTTATAGTTTTGTGAAGTTTCCCACTTTACCCCACGATTTTTCATTTTGGCGATTTTGATTTTTCAGTTGAAGCTCTGTAACTCTTAGGAAAATCAATATTTTCGGTTAATTTTTTGAAAATATGAAGTTAAAAAATTTAAAAATAATTAGTTAAGTTCACTTAACGGAGCTCCAAAAAAAAGTTTCCCACTTTACCCCACTTACACCTACTTAATCGACAGAGGATTTCCCGAGGATTAAGAATTTGCAATAAAATCACTTTTTTTTTTTGTAAAAGATATGAGCATCTAAAGTTGAAAAATGTTTTATTTTTGGCATCATACAAAAAAATTGAAAATTGCTCGACTTTCAGGTAATATTTCACAAAAAAAAGGCTACCTAGCGTCATGGATTTTTTAAAATGACAGATACATTCATAAATCGTAAATTAAGCTGAAAAAAACGGCAGTTGGGTTTGGGTTGGGTTTTGGTAAATCGATACCTGCCAGGTGTCCTTTTTTTTACTTTTTCCTGGCTAAAGTAGTCTATAACTTTTGAAGCTGGTGAAAGCCGGCGAGTTTACTATAACTACGACTTTTGTGGATATTTTTGGACCAATATCAACTTTCATCGCCTGCGTCACGCCGCGTCTGCGGAAATGCAACAGCATAAACTAAAGCAACTGAGGGTAAAATATACCAAAATACCCATACATACAAAAAAAAATACACTGTAGCGCGTGGGTTTGTGGCGATTAAATTTGAATTTTTGTTTGTTTTTATAGTTTTGTGTAACAAACATACCTCTAAAATTGGTTTTTATAAAAGGTTATGTTAAGGATTTTTATGTTTACCTGATAGTAGGTAAATTTCACTTCCAAATGAATAAAAAATAAATTGTTTCTTAAAGAAACAGGTCGAAAGTTTCAGTTTTGCCTAAGAAGTATCCACAAAAGAGATTGACTCCGAAAGTTTGCAAAATTTAGGAACACGGTAAAGATGTCATTAAATATCAGTCCCTGTCAATTGGAGAACTGAATAAGAAATTCAGGAATAGTGAATAAATTCTATAAGTATAGATACACCAACGATTACAAGTCATCCAGACTTAGGCCAAATGAGGACCTATTTAAAATGTTAGCTTCAGCATCTGACCCGTTTATTGCATCTCTGCAGCCTGTAAAAACGCGAAAAGATATAGAATCAAGTAATTATAGAACAGAAATGCTTGAACTATTAGAAATTCCCCCAATATAGGCCTTTTTTATAGAAAAAAGTACTCAAAATGATGCAAAAAAAAATCGATTAAAAAAAAGTTAAATATATTTCTTTTCAATTTTCAAATTATTTTTATTTAAGCAAATAGATAAAGATTAAAAATTAAATTTAAATTAAATGAAATAATAAAAAAAAATTTTAATTGTTTTCATGGAGAAAAAAGCATATTTTCACTTTGATACCCTTTAAAAAAGCAGAAGGGTGTGCGTTGCATACTATAAAATACATATGTAAATTACCTGTCAAATTTAAATTTAAGTTTCAATTATTAGATTATCTTATTTGGTTTAAAAGTTATGATTTTTGCAACGCAAAATGAGAGAAGACGCTACTGTGCGTCGAGTAGCGAGGATAGTGTAGAAAATGCAAATATAAACCAAACGACAATATATAAGGGTCAAATTAATTGCACACAAATATAAGCAAGCAATGACGGAGTCAAACTTTTCGACTTTTCGAAATAAGTTTATATGTGAATTAATAATTTATTTTCAAGCGGCGTATTCGCGCACTGTTTGCGATATTTATTGTGTGTATTGTTTGTTTTGTTTGCGGTATTTTTCGCACCAAAATATAGTTTACCATAAAAATAAAATGCAAACCATATGCAATGTTAAATACCTAGCAACAACAATTTGTGACCAATAATAGATATTTCAATAATAAGTTTATATTTTAATAATTATAATTATATATTCTAATTATGACTACAAATATATATTTTAATTATATTTAATTATTATCTTACTCAATATGCTTATAGTTGTCGATCAATTAATGAGTGTGTCACTAACATGCAGCTGCAGAGTTATCTTGCAGTGCAAATTAATTTTTTACGAAAAAATGCAGATCTTTGGAATGTATGCATGAAAGTGCTCAGTTACATATTTTCTAACTACTGCTAGGGGTACTTTTACGATGAGCGGCATTCAATAAAAATGTGGGTGATCAATAAAGGTGTGGGTTGCTGCTGCAAAAGAATCCCTCGCTGCAGTCGCCAGTGACCCGAAGCCGTTTGGCTGATGCGTGTGGTTGTTGTTGGTTGACGGTCGGTTGACCGTGATGTATCCAATGAATGGCCGGCTGACCGTAGAAAGGTGGGCCGGAAGGGTGACTGCCCTTCGAGTACCGCTGGCCTAAAAACTAGGTCAGTTCAATTCAATAAAAAGATATAACGTCTGGTAGCCGGAGCTGTATTCAAGAGAGCTTGTGCTCTTTATTGAAGGAATATCGAAAACGAACTGAACTTAAAATATATATAAAGAGTGCTTCATAGCGGCCACGCCAGTGGGCTGTGTATGCCGGCTATGCAAGCGGAGCAAGCTTTCGGACGTTGCCGTCGCCCGGTTAGCTTTGTTAACTTAAAAATATATATATTATTTTTTATCGATAGCATAACAAATTAGGAGTTTAAAGTTTTACAAACACAATTTCAAGTTATTCCGCGCAAAACTAATATGATTTTTGAACCTCCCAAACTTATTGACGCGCGCCTGTGCTTGTAAAACTTAAAACACATTTTCTCAAAGTTTTGCAAAAAAAAAATAATAATCGGTGTAAAAAATGCTCCGAAATTGTGAACACACATTCCTAACACTTTTCCGTTCCCCACCGCTTTCCCATTTTTTTTTAAACCGATTTGACAGATTTATAAAGTCTGATTTTTTTTAACAAAAAACTACTTTTTTTTCGAATGTTTCCAAAGAAATGCATACTTAATATTTTTCGTGTTGCTTTTGGCCAAAAATGCTTTAAACCAAACTAGACTTATTTAAATAAACTTTACTGGAACAACCGACTCTTACACAGAACCAAGAAAAAATTTATGAAATGAGAAATTTTTTTGACCAAAGTCCTTAATAAAACCTGTAATAACAAAACCTATTATATGAGATTTATCAGCGTGAACGTTTTCGGTCATTTGCCTCAGCTATTAGCTGCATGTGCTGCAAGGCTGTGCAGAGTAGCCGTCCCAAGCCGCTAGCAAAGATCGGGAATATCGAGGAGCGGAGTGTGGACGAGCGTCGGCAAGCTCGACGCATACGGAGGTTGGAAATATGACATCCGACATCGGGCAAGCAAGCAAGACCGGCCGAGCTCCTGACCTGTACATCGCGTTTTTTTATATATTTTTTTTAGTTGATGTTTTATGTGTTTTTTTATTAAATGGTTACGTAAAGACAGGCAATAATAATAATCGTTTCTTATAAATATAAATAAAATTTTAAATTTTTAAATAACGCTGGCAATATTTGGCTCTATTAGGACTCGCGTTCTTTGCCTCCTTAGCCAATGATCGCCTGGGTGCCGTCTCTTTAGCCTTCGTCTGGTCATGGGGTTGGCCAATGAATCCGCTAGGTGATTGGTGTGGACCTTCATTGTACCGACTTTAATATCGATTGTTCTGCTTCCTCACTGTTGGCATGTGGATGTCAGCGTTTCTGGCAAACCAAAAGGTATTTGGAATTGTGAGCCACGCCCGATTCTTGAACCTTTGCACTCTTATGACGTTAGAATCGGACGAAAGGTCTCAAATCTGGATGCAAAAGATCATAGCGTTATTGCTTTGCAAAGTAGCACATTTTTGCTTGCTTGTTGACTTCAGCATTTAATTTAGCTTCCTGAGTTTTCTACGGAGTGCTACTGCTATTTTGATGGTGTGCTGCCTTCACGTAAGCCGCTTGTTTAGGATCAACCCCAGGTACTGCGCCTGACCGGGAGCAGGATTTTGTGCCGCAAAAAAAATTACAGTGCACAGTGCACTTATTTCCATTTATAGATATATTCCACCCGTTTGTCCTCTCGCTATATAGGCCCAAAAAGCTGTGCGCTTTTCTAGACGCCTCGCTACTCGTTACTCGGTAAACTTGTTCTGGGGTTCCATGGTGATTTCGAGAGCCAAACTGGTAATCTGAAATGGCATCCTCCTCCTAAAGAAATATTCTTTCGAACATTTTACAGAATGTTGGCAGTAAGTTGTTGGTCGGTAAGACCGAACAAGGTTCTCCAGTTTGCCTAGTTTTGGGTTCATCGATATTACAGCGCACTTACATTGTGGTGGTGGAAGTGGTGGATTCGTAGCATGGAGTTGAACAGGGACACAAAAAATTATTTGCTCTTTTTGGGCAGAGCCTTGGCAACTCTGCTATCGACCCCGTTAAATCCTGTAGCTTTACTGGACCGCAGTGTTCTTCTTCCCGACATGACGAATGGGTTCCACATCTGGGCGGGAAGTATTAATGAATGCCTGTGTTGCTTCCAAGCCCTCACACTTCGCAAGGTTAAAAGGCTGGAAATGACCTTTTAGTTTGTCATCAAAAACTAAGTAAAATTCTGCATCCGATATGCACCATGTGATTCTGCGTGGGGGTCGCGCTTTTACTGAACTTGCAGCTATCCAGAGGTTAAAACCATTGCGTAGCAGATCTGCGATGTAATCGATTTCTGTATTTTGCAGTAACTTCTTAAGATCGTTCTAAGCGCACCGATATGCTCTTTTGTCGAACGGATCTCGCGAGCCCATGAACCTGCGACGCACTGCTCTTTGTGAACTCACTAGATCCAGGACTTCAGATTTAAAAAGAGCATGAGTTGGGTCGGATGGGTTTATTGAGCCTTTCCCACAGGTTGAGGATTCGGAAGCGATGTGAATATTTCGCACAAATAGCTCAGTGGCGTCCTCAATGTCTGGTTAATTGCTGCCTGAAACCGTGGAATGCTCGCGTTTTGAAGGAGGATATGCGTCTTCCGGGAGATCTTGAGAGTAGCAGTTCTTAACTCGATTACCAAGGGGATGTGATCAGAACTAAGCACCAAGCTTTCTGAGATTGGGTTGAGCTCAGTGTGAATCCCCCATATATGGCTGGCTGTACGGGTAATGCGTGGGTTCTCCGGTTGTAAGGACTTGGAAGCTGGTGTTGAGGATACTGCAGCCAATACTCTCCCACTGACAGTAGAATTTCGACAACCCCAAAGTCGATGGTATGTATTCCAGTCTCCGGCAATTAGGAATTTGGTTCCTAATTCCGCAAATAGTACTCTGAGGTCTTTGCAGGTGCGCTGGTATTTTGGAGAACGTTAAATAGACGCAATGGCTATTTCCCCTTGGTCCGTTTTAGCTTTGACTGGGACATATTGAGCATTTTGATGTTCCATTTTTAAGAATTGGTAATATTTGAGGTAAGACTATCAAGACAACAAAACCCCCACGACGGCGATCGTCGCAATTGTTAGATAGGTGAATGTTTTATCTGTGAAGCTTGTAGTATGATCGAAAACAGAAGTCAATGTTGTGTTTTTGAACAAAATGCTCTAGCGCTCCAGTGCCTTGTTGGTCAGTCCGTCGGCGTTCAACACACAATTTTTGACTCATTTTGACAATTTGACTCATGGTGGTTGGGTTGGATAAACTGGGAGACGACGAGAGACAGGTTAAGCAGTTCCTGGAGCGTTCCGTGATAAGTAAAGCATTCTGAACACCACCGCCTTGAAAAAAGGTACTCATAATATCTCCACGATTCTCGTAATATCTCCACGGCGCCTTAATCTTTAAGAATTTATCATTCACAAAAAGTTTCAAGTCGTTCGGTCCAGCCGTTTTTGAGATTAGATGGAGATTTGTTTAAAACAAGAAAGAAAGCTAACTTCGTTTGTATACCCTTGCAGATTCCAATTGTATCTATTATAATCAATTCCTATCTAATATGAATTACTATGAATTACTTTCATATTCTGTTTGGAGGGGGGCGGCATTAACTTGAGGATGCACTCGATAATAAAAACGCGTAGGACTTGTTCGGGGTTTTGCGCGACGTGCGACTTGGGTGTTTATTGTACAAAGTAAAAATTGGAACCCCAATGTTTGGAGGGGGGCGGCTTTAACTTGAGGATGCACTCGATAACAAAAACACGTAGGACTTGTTCGGGGTTTTGCGCGACGTGCGACTTGGGTGTTTATTATACAAAGTAGAAATTGGAACTCAAATACAAGAAGACTTAAAAATATCATCGGGTAGCGGATTGGAAGCTCATCGGAGAGAGAGGGAGAGAGAACGAACGGGACATTGTGAGGCTGCAAGCGGAGTCACACTGCCTCTCGAAAATAAGCGCCTTTTAACGTGAACATTCTCCCCCCCCCCTTGCGAGGATACGCAGCAAAAATCTCAGTAGATCTTAGCTCTGGAAAGCGTAGGATAACGCTGAGCGCTCGTGGATATGGAGAAGAGTGTGGTGATCCTGTCCACACTTCTGGCATCGCTCGTCACTGCGGCACGATCCTTGGGAATGGTGGTGGGCCAGGCAATTGACGCAGTATTTTTTTTCGATGACTGCCTGGAGCCGTTTCTCAGCGCTAAGCCTAAGGAAACGGTGGCACTTCCGAAGAGGATGGTTCCCTTGGCAGACTCGGCATGGGTAGGATAAAATACCTCGGGAACGTCTGCTTTTTATGTTGTCATACGGAACCCAATAATTCGAGGAATTGGGTTCAGTGGTCACTCGCGTGGAGAACGAGGAAATCCTTTGGATAGGTGGAGAACTTTGCGTTGTGCCATCAAGACAAATCGGAACACTGGAGGAAGAGTTGCCTGAATGCAACAAAGTGTGATGCCGACTGTAGCAAGTGGAACAGCTGTGGGCGCTTGTGCAATTACGGAGTGGATGACCGCTTGCTAAGCAATTTAAGCACAACCTTCTTTTTTTGATATACGCGATACGATTTTCTATACGCACTATACGCACTGGATGATTCTCTGCTGAACACAAATCACATCTTCTGGACATGGGAAAGTAAGAAAGGAATCCAGTTTTAACCACGTAGGAATTTCGGTCTTATTTGGAATGGATTGCTCCCATAATGAGAGCGTCAGTTTCGGAAGCTTCGTGGAGCACAAATAGACCAGGAGACAATCCCAATTCTCAGTAGACAAGCCGGATATATTGAGAGCTGTAAGGCAACTTTGGATAGTAGTTTGCAGCTCCTTAAGAGCTGCCGAAGATTCATGTACGACGGACTGCATGTTGAGTAACTTTTTCAGATGACTGTTCACCAACGACCGCTTGTTTTCGAAACGCTCAGTTAAATTTCTCCAGGCTGAGCGGAAACCATCGTTGGTGAGTGGCGAATTGGAAACTATGGAGTTAGCTTCACCACTTGCTTTTCAACAGGTGTCAAAAAAGGATTGTCTATTTAGACTGCTGTGAAAAGATCTCGGAAAAGTCGGCCAGCGAAGATAATCGCCAGAGAAAACTTCCGTATCGCACGGAGGAAGCCGACAGCCAGACGGAACGGAGCTTTGGGCCGGAATAGGTTGAACCGGAGCTGCTTCAGCAGAGATCGTTTCGATCTGTTCCATTAGTTGGGCGGAGCACCTTTCATAAATAAAATATGAATAGTCGTATTTTGCCTGAAGAGTAGGCAAGGTGTCCGCCGGGCCCTCAAAACCAACTGAAATAAGCTCTGAACAAGCTTCGTACTCTTTCTCGACCTTACCCCATAACGCTCGGACTTGGTCAAGATGAACTTTGCACGTATACTGAGATGGACGTGGTTCTGCTGGATTGCAGAATTTGGAATCGAAGTGACTTAGGCGGTCACAGGTCAAAGTAAATTTATTTAAAATAGAGGAAGTCATTCTGAATATATATTTCGTAAATTGACTTTTTAAATTTAAAAATTATATATCGAATTATTTGTATCGAAGCTGAAATTGGAATTTGGGAACCAACTGGATTCGTAATATAGACGCGCAGTTAGTTAATTTTACTGCTTATTTGCGGAAGGTTCGACTTTAACGCTATAATATCCACTGAGCAGGAAAACAGATACGGTCACACTAATGCGAATATGGACGCGCACTTAAATTTCTAACTGAATTAGTTAGTTGGAATTTTTTTTTGACTTTATAAAAAATAATTCACAAATTATTTTATGTGCCTGGACTTATTCAGTTGACCGCTGCTGTATTTTCTGCGGTACTGTTTTTAAAGATAAGGCGTGCGTGTGACTCTGTTTGTGCATTAGCCGTATGCCAATGCAGAATAGCGGAGATAACGGAGGAGAAGGAATTGCCAAAAATCGGAGCGTCGACTTGCAGACGATTATGTTTGCATGTAATTGCAATGTGTATATGTTTATTTGCTTAGGATAGAGCAAGGGAGAGAAAATAAATAAATATACAAATTAAGTCGGCGGTACTGTGGCGTCTGTTGTGGGAATATATTTATTTATATGAGCTGTGGATTGTAATTGTAATATATTTTAGATTTATGTTTTGTGTTTGTATATTATGTTGTAAATATATGTATTAAGGAAAAAACAACAACAAATTTGGAAGTAAATTGTTTAATGTAATTATTGTGATTGTAGATCAGTGGAGTGGACTGTATGTATGTATGAAAGGTAAATAAATTCAAGCGAAACACAGTGAACGAAAAGGAATTGGGAACTTTTCGGAATAGGAATATCCACTGTGTCTTTTGGTATTTATTTACACACACTTGGATTTAGGAATTCGCAGAAAATAGAAAATAATCGCAGTAATAGTAAATTACTTGGATATATTTATGCAATTTTGTAGGCTTGGAGAAAAAATGTGTAAATATATTTTTAAGCCAAATGTACATAAATGTTGACAGCGATTGTAGAATTGTGGAGTGGACTGTATTGGATATGTGTATGTGGATAAGTCTAAATAAATGCAAGCGGTGGAACACAGTAAACGAAGAGGAATTCGGAACTAAAAATTTCACTGTGGCATTTGCATTTATTTAAACAGACACTTTTTGATTTTGGAATCGGAAGTTATTATGCTGCCGTGGTGTCGGATTAATCTGACTTAGATTTTAGACAATAATCATACAGAGAAGTTTAACGAATTGAGTTTCGCAAACCTAACAGTATGACCGGCAGCAATAATATAATTAGAACTTATCTTGTGCGGTGTTAAAGCCACCGGTACTGCTGGAGTAGGAATATCCGGCTCTGATGGACCAATGATAGGAGGGGGCGGCTTTAACCTGTGGATGCACTCGATAAGAAAAACACGTAGGATTTGTTCGGGGTTTTGCGCGACGTGCGTCTTAGGTGTTTATTGAACAAAGTAGAAATTGGAACTAATTACAAATAGACTTAAAAATATCATCGGGGAGCGGATTGGAAGCTCATCGGAGAGAGAGGGAGAGAGAACAAACGGGACATTGTGAGGCTGCAAGCGGAGTCACACTGCCTCTCGAAAATAAGCGCCTTTTGGCGTGAACAACATTCATGGGATCTAATGACTGGAAAACAGGTCAGGACTCAACACCTTAATATTTACACCGACGGCTCCAAGATGGAAGGAGGAGTTGGAGCAGGCATATACTGTACGGACCCTGAAATGAGGCTGTCGTATAAGCTACCAAGACAATGCAGCATATTCCAGGCGGAAGTATTCGCCATCGGTAAAGCGGCAGAGCTTGCGCAGAGCATAAACCGTCCATATGAGGCGTTCAATTTGTTCGTAGACAGTCAAGCGGCGATAAGATCCATGCAATCGTCAACGGTCAGTTCCAAAAGTGTACTGGCAAGCAGGGAGGCACTAGATATCCTGAGCACGACTAAGTCAGTGGGGATCTACTGGGTTCCTAGCCACCAGGGCATCGATGGTAACGAAACCGCGGACAAACTTGCAAAGGAAGGCGTCGGACTGGCGAGTGAAAGAACAGAAAACGTTCCGGTATCCCTAAGAACGCTCCAAAATGAGCTAGAGGGACAGGCTAACGAAAGAGCAAAGCCAGGCGAACTACTTGCCTTCGCTAAAGCCACCTCAAGGACTTCGAAACCCGCAGCAACAATTCATAGGTCCACCCCCAGAACAACCCGGGCGACTAAGGGCCATACTGGCCTGTGCTTGGCCCCACGAGGACCGCCCGATTAACCTAACCTAACCTATCTTGTACGTTTTGAAATATATCGGAATTTTCTTTTACTATAGAGATTTTGGCACCTGTGTCTACCAAAAAGACAAGTACTTTTCCGGTAGCCACATGGGTGAATAAGACGAATATATTCTAGCTGAGATTGATAGTGTGAACTGTTACTTTATTTACTATTGAATATTAAAAGGGGTTTGGGAGTTTCCCGAAGTGTCATTGGCTACTATTACATTATTTGTATTGTTGTTATTGTAGCCTCTGCTTGAGTTGCCACGGCTCCTTGAGTTTCCTCTGTAAGCCATCTAACGTGGCTTAAAGAACCACCAGGAAAAAATTCAGGTCGAAAAGTTGAGGTTAGGGTCGAAAATTTGTGAAAACACTCTTGTTGCTAGGCCACAAAAACCCGAAGCGGGAGAAAAAAAAAAAAAATGAAGCGAGAAAAGTTAAGGGAAAAATAACGCTGCATAGCAATAACAGATATAACCGCCGCCGAAAAGTACAGTCAGACGCCAAGTCACGTGGCGACAGAAAAGTTTAACGAAGTCAGACGAACACGAATACGAACACAAAACGCATAGCTACAAAGACATGTTAGGAAACGACAAAAGCACGCATACAAAAAAAAAACGGGAAAAAAAATATAATTCCACGACGCCTGACGAAAACACACCAGAGAAAAAAAGAAGAGAGGAAAAAAACGAGCGTATGTCTAGAGAGAGAGAGCCGCCGAGGCGGAAACACGAGCAGAAATCTAGCCTTCCTATCTCTGTCGCACGAAGGGTTTCTCTTATCCCATAGGAAGCCCGAAGCCAGCCGAGCTTCAAGTATATAAATCATCGCTGCCACGCAACCAGGGATAGTCGATCATCAACGCTTCGAGAGTTAACACAGTCGATCATCAACGCTCCGAGAATCAACATCAAAGAAAGAAATCAACGCTACGCCAGGATCCTTCAAGGATATACTAAACGCTGCGCCAGGATCCTTCACGGATACGCCAAACGCTACGCCAGGATCCTTCAAGGATATACACAACGCTACGCCAGGATCCTCCAAGGACATACCAAAGGATACGCCAGGGTCCTTCAAGGATAAACAGCCAAGGATACTCAAGGATCCCCACTCGACCCCAAGGATACTCAAGGGTACAAAGATACACTCCGGAACCAGGATCCGGGACCTTCAACCATCGCTACGAAGCTAAACCTACCCGTCGAGTACATATAGGGACATACAACGCCTCGCTCCAAGGATACGCCTTCCTCCTCGCGCCTCCGATCCTGCTACGAGTACGGGCTTCCGACCTTCCTTCGCGATCGCTGCAAGGACACGCGCCGGGTGCCAGCCGTAGTACCAGCCGTGCCGTGAACGATCGGCGAGCCGCGTGTTCCACATAAGTACCCCGCCGATACTCGTCGCGGACACCGCACCAAATTCCGCAACCGGTAGCGTGCGCCGCAGAGATTCGATCGCCGGCAAGAAATACAGTCCGCTTACCGCCGGTAACATGGGTGTCACCTGGTTATCCTATAGAAAGAAACACGAGCTCGACGCCATCTTACTTGAGTTTGGG
The DNA here is from genome assembly GCA_008042585.1 of Drosophila punjabiensis. NCBI lineage: Eukaryota > Metazoa > Arthropoda > Insecta > Diptera > Drosophilidae > Drosophila > Drosophila punjabiensis. The sequence goes on along the minus strand of VNJR01012293.1, from coordinate 2,648 downwards.
CTAGAACGCGCCGGCACAGTTGAAGGGCAACGGGCTCGACTCATAAGTTTCGCGCGGCAAACAGAACTTCTCGATTCAGTCCAGGCTCGACTCGACGAGATGGAACTGCATTACGGAAACTCCCCGACTGGAGATACCAAGCCAAAGTCGCCGTTACCGCAAGCTCAAGAGGCAAGTGCCGGAACCGTCGCCATAAATCATACCCTAACAGTGCCCCGCAGCACGTCACCAGCGCCAGGACCACGCGGAAAATCTGAGGGATCACCACGCGGTGGTGCAACCCAGTTCGACACAAACACATGCTCCATTCTGGTCGACAAGATGACCAGGTGGGGGCTGACTTTCGACGGCACCTCGGACCCGCTCAGCTTCGTAGAGCTTATAGAGGAACGAGCGGACACGTACCGGATCGATAGGAAATATTTATCCCACGCCATCGTCGTGCTCCTGTCCGGCCGAGCGGAGAGCTGATTTCGTACCAGCGGACTGCAGGGAGGAACCTGGGCACAAGTGCGCCAGGAGTTTTTTGACTTCTTTTTACCGCCTAGATATTATCAACGCCTCGACGACGAAATCCGCGCACATTTTCAGAAGACGAACGAGCCTTTTAAACAATACCTCGTCGACCTTCGCCTAAAGATGCGCCGCGCAGGGTTCTCACCGGAGCAGGAGCTAGAGCGGATATATGAGAACATGTTACCTGAATACCAGATGTTTACGCGCCGACAGGATTTTAGGACCTTGACCGAGCTCACTCACCTGGTGGTGAACTTCGAAGTCGCCAGAAGCCGAGGAGGGCGAACCACCCGGGGATACCCGTCAAGCCGACCAGACGCCGAGGGTCTATTCAGTACTCAGGCCCCACGAGCCCGAGAGAATCCACCGGTACCACGTCCACAAAATGCCCTCAACGACGCTGTCAGCCGAACCCGAACGGGAAGCCAAAGCCAGGGATGCCGAGCAACGGGAGAATCGATCGACGCGAGGACCGCATGCCGAAACTGCGGCCAAGCTGGTCACTATGCCACGGAGTGCAGGAGCCCTAGAGTTATATTCTGCTGGGACTGCGACCAACAGGGTATAAGGACCATCGACTGCTGCCGAAACCAAGCGCCGATAAACGGGCAAGGGCCTCGAGTATCCGGGAGTCACTCGAGGAACCCACCGACCTCCCCGAGCCAATAAACAACGCCATCATACAGGACCACAGCCGTATTCGCGCCCAAGTCACCATGGAGGGACGCTCCTTCACCGCGACTCTGGATACAGGGGCCTCCCATAGCTTCATAAGCAGGCGCCTGGCGACGGGAGGAGCAGCACAGATCCGCACCCCACAGAAACCTCCACCAGAGCGCGTCCACAGTCGAGCGCACGAACCACGGAACAGGAGGAAACGGCCGGAGTCACCGCCAGGGCACACTATGAGACGCGACCCGAGCTGCCACCTGCACCACAATCGGATGCGCAGCAAGGAGTCCCTCCACGAACACACCACGCCCAGAGGCATCGCACGATTACACGCACGCACCCTCGCCCAGAGGGCACCCAACGCCATGCCCACGCAGGCGCAAGCACCGCCCCGAGCTGGGAGGGAACACTGCCCAACCCCGAGGCATCAGTTGTCCGGCGGAATCCATTTCGTCAAACGGCCAGGAGAGTTCGGTTCCAAGGGACGGACTCCCACACGATCGGGAGCACACTGTCCTGCGGCATGGCCGACGCCAGATGCGACACCGAGGAGGAACAACGCCCTAACGGTCAAGACAGGAACTACTTAGAGCCCTGGGTGGAAAAGTTCCTGGAACGCGAGCTGTCACGATTCGACACCCTCGCCGGCGTCTCGCACATCGCAGAGCACAGTATCGTGATGCGCAACGATCGCCCCATCAAGCAGCGGTACCACCCCAGGAACCCCGCGATGCGAGCAGTCATCAACCGCCAGATCGACGAGCTTCTGCGTGAAGGGCGCATCGAGCCATCCAAGAGTCCTCATAGCGCTCCTATAGTCATCGCTGCAAAGAAGAATGGAGACGTGAGGATGTGTGTGGACTATAGACAGCTGAACGAGAATTCCATACCGGACGCCTACCCGTTGCCGAGGATTCATCATATATTGGAGCGGCTACGGAACGCCCGATATATATCCACGTTAGACCTGAAGAACGGGTACTGGCAGATCCCAGTAGCCCCAGCCAGCCGTGAGTGTACCGCATTCACCGTCCCAGGCCGTGGTTTGTTTCATTGGAAAGTGATGCCTTTTGGTCTGCACTCGGCCCCAGCAACTTTTCAACGAGCCCTGGATGCCGTCATCGGCCCGGATATGCAGCCACATGCCTTCGCGTACCTCGACGATATCATCGTGATCGGAGCTACACTCGAGGAGCACGTCCGGAATCTACGCGAGGTGTTCCGGCGACTCAGAGCGGCAAATCTACGACTGAACCGGGACAAGTGTCAGTTCTTCCAGCGCAGCTTAAAGTACCTGGGCCACGTTATTAGTGAGGACGGGATACAAACCGACCCGGAAAAAGTCGCCGCCATTCGGGGACTGCCACCGCCGACGAATCTAAAGGAACTCCGCCGATGCCTTGGGATAGCTTCATGGTACCGTCGTTTTGTACCAAACTTTGCGGACGTAGTCGAACCGA
>VNJR01012289.1:0-11033 GCA_008042585.1 Drosophila punjabiensis | reverse complement strand
CTGATCTGAGTTTGCTGTAGAGTTATTAAATGAAAGCGAGGAAGGATATAAATTTGGTTTACGCTTAGTGTTTACAAAATTATAAAACTGTTTCGGGTCCTGCGCAAACTGAACCCTACAACGAGTCAGATAATTTTTATAACACCGAGCGTTGAGCACGGTAAATTTAGACCGAGCACTTATATATTTAGATAGAGCCGTATGAGAGCCAGAGAGTTTATATTTATTATAAACCCTAGACTTAACGTTTTTTAGGCGTATCAGCTTTTTACTAAACCAAGGTGCTTTACTAGAGACCAACGGATAGGTCATCGGAACACAAGATAAAAAGAAGGAGTTCATGGCACTGTACAAAATGTCCACGGCAGCTGCCATGTCAGTGCACATGTACAAATTTGACCAATTAAACTCCGTGAAAGTCAGCTTTACGAAAACAGCGAACTTAATCGATCAGACTTCACCTTTACAACAGTGCCCGTATCGATAGTCACATCGAAAGTAGGATGGTAAGGATCTTCAGGCTGCGTCAGTGGAGAGACTCTATTTAAGTTTACACCGCAGGATCAGAGACAAAGCAGAGATCTAGTAGGCGGTTTAAAGAATTAAAGACATGGTTAACTTGAGACAAAGATAAGTCAAGCAAGCCATCTATAAGGTCATGCTGTGCCGCGGTCTGAAGGACATTTGACACACCATCTGATGACCAACGCGCTCCAGGAATATTGAAGTCACCTAAAGTCACTAGTTGGTCTCTATCTGAAAGATAATCTATCTATTGGAAACGGCCTGAATTGCCGAAAGGTGTTTCCAATAGATAGGCTCTTCAGCAGATGGAGGGACATAAGAGCATGTAATATATATAAAACTACGTGGAAACGATAGTTTTACACAAATGAACTCACAGTCGGTCAAATCGTCGAGAACCACCAGCTCAGAGATAAGGGAAGAGTCAACGGCAATTAAGACTCCACCTCCTCGCTGGGAAAGACGGTCCAATCTATATATTGTGTACTTACCTGGAAAAATTTCGGAGCTGAGTATCTCCGGCTTTAACCAGGTTTCAGTAAACACAATTACCTGGGATGCGAAGGAAAAGCTATCAGAGTACAATTTGGAGAGCTTGCTGCGTAAGCCCAAAGTATTCTGATAGCAAAGTAGGAGGAAGGTATTTAGTTTTTTGCAGCTGAAGTGGAGGAAATATTCGCACTGGTCTCATTAGTTTGTGCCGGCTTGGGAAGTCGTACTCCCACAGGCCGTTTTTTCTTTTTTTTTGCCTCGTATTCTTTAACTACGACGTGCTCGGGCCAGAAGTCACCAGAGCAAATCGTGTCAAAGAACTTGAGCGGGACACTTATCTTGAAAGATGAGATGTCCCTGGCGTAAGAAAATTTAAACTTTTCCACCTTTGTATTTTCGGCTTGTGTTTTGCCGTGTATATAGGCAAGTACATCATCAGATGCGAGATCAGGCCGCGAAACAAATATTGTTTTCGATGGTGGAACAGCAGTGAGGGTCTTTGGTAAAGCAAAGTTACCAACTACGGCCGGTAATCCATTTGACCCTGGGTATTTTTTATTATGGAAGTCTGCGGTGTCAAGGGTAGTGACACCGCAGCGGACTCAGCAGACTCAACCGATATTACTGGCGGAGCTGTCGGCAATTCCACCCCGGCACATTCGGTTGCCGAATCTAATACTGTCCCCGATCGCAAAACCATTTGAGAATGTATTGCGGTCGGGGGCTGTGCTGAGGTGGTGTGCCAGATCGTGGGTTGCTGGGATTGACACAGTTGCTGCCGACCAGCAGTCGACTTTTTGCGTTTCGGCGACTCGTTTAACAGCTTCAGACTATTAAACTGAATGTCTAACGAGGAGAACAGATCATTCGCTTCACGAAACTTGACCATGTTCTTTAAAACCGCTTCTGGTCTGGCGCATGAAGGCTTTCATTTCCTTCTCAACCTCACGACAGGCCAGAAAACAATAATGTACACCGTATTTAGCGGAACATACATCTGCGACACGGCCAGAAACCTCAGCGCATTTAGCGCGCACGACCGCATCATAAAGCCAGCAATATAGATAAGGGTGTTTTTTGCCAAAATTTCTTTTTGGCAGCCTTTAATAGCACAGACAATATTCACCGACATTTCACAAACCAATGACCACTGTGCGGGAGAATGAATCCATAAATACGGAGAGCAGAAGAGTTAACGAGGGAGAGTAAGAATGAGTAAGAATGAGCGGGATAGCTTGGAACCACTTAGCCGCAGCGCAAAGCAACGGAGCTAAAGCGGGGATAAACGGGATAGGCACAAAAGAGAAACAAGAAAACCGTCTTAGCGCAAAACTATTACTTTTAGTTTATTACAATTAATTTACACAGAAAGAGCATGCCCTCACGGCAGCAAACGGTAAATGATTTTATATATTTGAGTGAACAAATTTAAAGAAAACCCCGGTGGTTTAAAATGCAAAACAAATACAAATTCGAAGCGCAAAACAAAAACACGACCGTTCGCTATGAAGTGAAAAGACGATGTGATATAGTTAATATTTTTATTCGTTCAGTTGTAAATTGTTAGACCAATTTTGTAACAATGGCCTAACAACTAACTGTTGAACTTATTGAACAGTTAATAGCTAACAAACGCTGCAGCTGTACAATCAGATAACCCAATTAAGAGACGAATTTAAAGTAAAAACACCACACATAGAAGAATATAAGTCAGTAGAGGTTAACGATACCAACATTTGTCTTTAAATATTTGACATAGTAGAATCTCTTCCGGATTTTTTTAAATTACAGCGCTTCCGTAAACCGTTGTTATTCCGCTGTGAATACTGTGAAAATATACACATCCAAGAGTCGTAAATATGTTGGAGCACTCACCATCCTACAAAACAAAATTACTAGTCGAGCTAACGATACCCTTGCTAACCGCGGTACTGTATTGAACTTTGACGCCATTTTTTCGCGATTAGATTTCGCCTACAGCGATAAACGTCCCATATACATTATCGAATATGAGCTTAGCGTATTAAGGCAAGCCAAATGATCTATACTCGAGTATTACAATTTAGTACACCAAAAACGTACACTACTTAGTAACAAAACAAAATAGCTCCTCAAGTCTCAATTGAATTGAATAAGAAGAACATGCACAACGCCCTAAGAATCTGCATCACTGGCCTCAACGGGTAAGATATTAATCTCTAAAAAGCCTGATAGTTTACCTCAAACATTTGCTAGGGCAAAGGAACTAGAAGCAAATATAAAACATCCACGTTTTCAAGTTAATATTCGTCCAACTACCAAAATAATTCTCAGAATTCCTTTAGACATAATTTCAATACAAACCTAACCTTCCGGAACCCCAACCATGGTAGGCAATGCGATATTACATTGCGACTCAATCATACTTAATTTTATTCTCTCTTCTTTTCAACATTACTTTGACCTTTTGCTTTGGGCTACTATAGTACCTAGAGTATTCATTTATTTTTGTTTCTGTGTTTTAGTACATGGGTTGTTCTTCACTTAAGAATCTTGTGATACACGACATTTTTACTTCATTATCAGACCCAAGAACAAAAAACGCATATGGTCTTCTGACCCGTGAACGTGACACACATAATTGTCCGTGGTAAAGACACATATGTTTTAAATTGAAAACAAAGGTTTGCCTTTGATTTGTTGATGGTCATGGCAAATGCAAGGCCGATCGGAAATTAATGTCTTTTAAATTCAAACGGCATTTTGGTTGGCATCATAAGAAATCGAAATGAGATCTTTCTCACCTTTAAATTTTCCTTTCAGTAAAGTCATGTTAATACATTGTTCGTAGCATGATTACTACAGAGCCAACCTTTCATGTAAATTGTGAGGCGGACATCCAAGGACTTTAAAAATTCATTCATTCATTTGTGACCCTTTAATTAAAAATAAATGCAGCAATTTCTTGTTCTTCTCAGTCCTTTCTTTTGCAATGTTTCGTATTCTTCTTGCATTACGCAAAAGATTCCCCTGTCATGGTCGCGGCATTGTTAAAAAAACTTTGTTGAAATACCCCTTTTCCACATGCAAAAATACCATAACTCATTAGCCCTATGGCATAATTGAAAATATCTAGCTATGGTCAAACTTATTGTTCTTTTTCTTCTTGGTTCTTGAGCTGTGTTATTGGTGTGGTGTTGCGAGTAAATATAAAACAATAAAATAACATAAAATCAAACTAAACTACTACTTGTGTTATTATTTTAACTACAAAAACAACAGGTTATGGGCCCAATCCATGCCTAATTTACAATTGATTTGTGAAACAGTTTTTTATAAAAAAATCTAAAACTATTTCAATTTCTTGTGTGTATACAAACACTGGTACAACTGCTTATGTGTACACGCTAAAATGGATGGCGAGAAGAACGCGATTTGGAAGTTTAGAATAGAGCCTTGTGGGAACCGGCGGCGAAGAGCGAGGGCGATGGCGGTAGCAGCGACGTCAGCGCCGACGTCAACGATTGATTCATTATCTCTCTATATTATGTTCGAGTAGTGCGACACGTACGATCGATGGACCAGCATCGCCGGTCCGCAAATAAAGTGCAAAAGTGTAAAATAACATAAACCAAATAATATATATATTTGTTGTAAAAGGGAGTGATTCGAGAGTCATTACATTGGCGACGAGGTAAAACTACAAACTAAAAAAAAAAAAAAACAAAAGCAATAACCATTATTTAAATTAAATATGTACATACATATATTTGCAAGACGAAATTTCGTGAGATTGCGGTACTTGGTACAAATGCATGTGTTGTATTCTTTTTCTTTCTCTCTCTCTTCTTGTGTTCTACTTGTTCTTCTGCTCTTTTTGTGCCCTACCACTGCCAACATATGTACGATAAATACTCACGTTGAGGGTGGTAAGCTAAACGATGATAATCATGATAAAAGAAATCATGATAGTAAGCGGAAGACCAACTTCTAATGAAGAGAGAGTGCAGAGAGAGTTGATCACAATTAAAAATAACTTAAGCCTAATTAAGAGAGTGACTGAGTAACAGTTGGTTGCAAGTCAAAAGAATCATTAATGAAAAAAAAAATGAAATAAATAAAATTCTTAACTGCTGTTGCCCAGTTAAGAATTTTATTTATTTCATTTTTTTTTTGCGTTGCAAGTTGAAAGAAAAAAACTATTAAACAGAGAAATAGTCTGTTTGTACAGAGACAGTTAGCCTTGTAATAAACTGACATGGTCAGAGGCAGTTTGCCGAAATAATGGATAAATGAAAATTTGGTTTTCGTTTCACTTGCAGGATTCGCAGGGAAAGGAAAATGGGTGAAAATATACTCAAACCTTTCCTGTGTGATACCATCACTGCTACGAAACGAGTGGGAAAGATGGTTTCGCGCATTTCAAATATATATCGATGCTGAAGAGATTGAAACACCTACCAGGAAACGAAATAAGTTGCTTCACTTGGGAGGCGTGCAACTGCAAACGGTTGCTTTCTCCTTACCCGATGCTCTGGTAGACCCGGATAACAACAAAGAAGTCGACGTATTTTTGGTGCTTGTGGAAAAGCTAAATGATTATTTCTCACCGAAACAAAACTCAACCTTCGAACGGCATATGTTTAGGAACCTTTCACCTTTGGAAGGTGAGAGTCAGCAAATGCAGAAATGCAATTTCGGATCCACTAAGGCCGAAATTGAAGAGATCTGTTTAAAAGATAAAATCATGGACTCCTGGACTTCGCTGGAATTGAAGAAAAGGCTACTGGAGAAAGAGCATACCTTGACTAAAGTAATCAAAGCTTGTAGAGTAGAGGAAGAAATTATTAAGCAATCACAAGCGATGATTTATAAGGCGGAAAGAGAAACAATAAATAAAATATCATTCCGGAAACCGAGCAAGAGTACAGAATGCGGTAGATGTGGTCGAATAGGTCACTCTGACGATAACTTGACCTGCCCGGCGCGAAAAGTTAAATGCAACATGCTTGCGGTTCGAGCATTTCGCCCGCAAGTGCAGAACGAATCTCAAACGCCAATCCACACAGCCAAACAACGACGGCATAAAGCGATCACGGATAGATGTGCGGCAAGTGCAAGATAAATGCGCTCCTTCCGGAACAAAACCGACCAAGGAAGAATGTTTCCGGATTTGCAGCGATGATGATGAAAGTGATGAACTGATAGAGTGTTCAATAGGAGGGCAACTTGTCCCCCTTATCATCGACTCAGGCTCGCGCTTTAATCTAATAAGCCAAGCTGACTGGTTATCAATGAAGGCAAACAAAGCCGTAGTTTTCAACATCAGATCCAACTCGGAGAGACAATTTCGGGGTTATGCTTCAAACCAATTGCTTAATGTAATTTGTGTATTCGAGGCTCCCATATCAACAGGCTCGGATAAAGAGATCATTGCTTTATTTTATGTGATTGAAAATGGGAAACAATCGTTACTGGGCCGGGAAACAGCGATTAAACTGAACGTCTTAGCATTGGGATTACAGGTCATCCGAGCTGAGTACATTACTCCATTTCCCAAGTGGAAAGGAGTAACAGTCAAGTTATTAATTGACCCTAGCATAAGGCCCTTACAACAGCCAATGAGACGCATACAGGCTGCCATCGAAGCTAAGGTACTCTTCAAACTGGAGGAGGCTCTAAGCAATGACATAATAGAGCCAGTGGTCGGTCACAGCCCTTGGATCTCGCCTATCGTAATAGCTTTTAAAGAAAATGGCGACATACGGTTGTGTTTGGGTATGCGGATGGCCAATCGAGCGGTGATGAGGGAACACTACCCACTGCCTACTTTTGAATCGATTATGACAAAGTTGAAGGATGCTACATACTTTTCAAGGCTCGATTTGAAAGATGCATATCATCAATTAGAACTGGATGAGGCAAGCCGACAGATAACAATATTTATAACCCCAAAGGGTTTGTTCCGCTACAAACGATTAATGTTCGGAATAAATTCAGCCCCCGAGATATTCCAACGACGGCTTGAGGAGTTATTGGCACCATGCCGCAACGTTCATAATTATATAGATGATGTCATCATTTTTGGATCAAATGAAGACGAGCATGACGAAACCGTCAGAAAAGTTCGGGCAATATTTAAGAATAATAATGTGGTACTGAATGACTCAAAATGCATTTGGAAAACACACCGGTTAAGATTTTTAGGCCACATTCTATCAGACAAAGGTATCAGTGTTGATCCCGAGAAAGTAGATGTCATCACTTCATTCCGAGACCCGAGAAATAAGGAGGAGACCAGAAGCTTCTTAGGTCTGGTCACTTACGTCGGGAAGTTTATCCCGGACTTAGCCGATCGCACAGAACCATTGAGGAAATTGTTGAGAAAAGACACCAAATTTGTCTGGGGCCCCAAAGAGAAAGAAGCGTTCAACGATTTGAAAACTCGCCTCATACTTCAATATAAAACATCGAACACGTCTGATTGCTGATGCAAGCCCGGTGGCGCTGGAAGCAGTACTGCTACAATTCATAGAAGATAACGAACCCCAGATAATTTCTTTTGCCAGCCGAAGTTTGTCTGATGTGGAGAAGCGGTACTCACAAACCGAAAAAGAAAGTTTGGCACTGGTATGGGCGGTAGAAAAATTTCATTACTACTTAGCCGGCTTAGAGTTTGAGTTGGTTACCGACCACAAGCCGCTCGAGACAATATTTAAGCCATCATCAAAACCACCAGCTCGCATTGAAAGGTGGCTTCTGCGACTACAGACTTATAAATTCAAAGTTATTTATAAAGCTGGGAAGGAAAACATCTCAGACACTTTGTCTCGTCTGAGTAATATATCATCGACAAAGGATTTCGAGTCAAGAGCCAAATATATCATTTTTCGTATACTGGAGAGCTCAAACCCTATGTCAATGAGCATATCGGAGATAGCAGAGAAAAGCATCCTTGATGAAGAAATTGTGGATGCCATTACTTGCTTGCAAGATGATTCATGGACTTCCGCCGCATCAAATAACCTCTACCCGTTCCGATTCGAGCTTTCCACAATCGGGAACATCCTACTGAGGGGAAACCGTTTAATCATTCCGACTTCGCTGCGGGGAAAGGTGCTAGAGCTAGCCCATGAAGGCCATCCAGGCGAATCCGCAATGAAGCGTCGGCTACGCTCCAAGGTCTGGTGGCCTGGCATAGATCGTGCGGCTGAAAAGTTTGTCAAGTCCTGCAGAGATTGCCTTCTAGTCTCGCAAGCAAACAACAATGAGAATGAGAATGAGAAGAACACCGTTTTTAACGGGTCCTTGGATATGCGTGGCTTCTGATTTGTTGGGTCCCTTGCCAAATGGCGAATTCTTACTCGTTTTCATTGATTATTACTCGCGATACATGGCGTTTAAATTCCTGCGTTCTATAACATCAACGACCATTATCGATGTAATGAAAGAAATTTTCTGCAGACTTGGTTTTCCCAAATACTTAAGGACGGACAATGGACGGCAGTACATCAGTAGCGAGTTTAAAGAATATTGCAAGGTTTGTGGCATAGAGCAGATTAGAACTCCGCCTTACTGGCCTCAGGCAAATGGTGAGGTTGAAAATATAAACAAATCACTAGTGAAGCGTTTAAAGATAGCATATCAATACAAAAATAACTATAAAGAGGAGATACAGAAATTTGTGTTGATGTACAACGTAACCCCACATAGTAGCACAGGTTCTGCTCCTACGCAGTTAATGTTTAACAGGCTGATCCGTGATAAGATGCCAGGGATTCAGGATTTGGGCGCGGAAGTATTAGACTCAGCAGAACGAGACCAAGACTGCGTTGCAAAACAGAAGGGGAAAGAATCTGATAAAAAGAGAGGGGCAAAGGAAATTGATATAGGAGTAGGTGACAAGGTCCTAATAAAAAATGTTGTGTTCCCACATAAGCTAACACCAAACTTCGACCCTACCGAATACGATGTTCTAGAGAGGAAAGGAAACATAGCAATAGTGTCAAGAGATGGTAGGCGTTTAACCAGGAATATTAGCCATTTAAAGAAGATACCAATAAGGAGCCAGTCGGACAGTAGCTCCGAACCTGATTCTCTTCCACAGGTACATGTAACTCCACCAATACAGTTGACAAACACAGAACAATCGGAACACCAGCCAGCACAGACAGCCGGGATGGAACTACCAAGCTTGGACCAAGGATTGAAATTAAAGCGGAAAAAATAGGAGGGATGTGGGAACCGGCAGCGAAGAGCGAGGGCGATGGCGGTAGCAGCGACGTCAGCGCCGACGTCAACGATTGATTCATTATCTCTCTATATAATGTTCGAGTAGTGTGACACGTACGATCGATGGACCAGCATCGCCGGTCCGCAAATAAAGTGCAAAAGTTTAAAATAACATAAACCAAATAATATATATATTTGTTGTAAAAGGGAGTGATTAGTGGGTCATTACAGGCCTTATTGAGCGAACTGAATGTACTTAAAGTAATTGATCAAGACCAACCTGATGAAATGGATGACCAGTGGATGAAAGCCGGGCGTTGTGCTAAAAGTACGCTAATAGAGTACCTAAGCGATTAATTTCTAAACTTTGCTACAAGCGATATAACGGCGCGTCAAATTCTTATAAATTTGGACACTAGCATTTGTTAAGAATAAATTGCTTGATCAGATAATTTAAAATTATAAATGATCATAATGACACTAGCAGGAAAGTTTTGAATACGATTGTGCAAAACAAAAACTACAGCTATAAAAACAATTCATTTAAAAATCGCGTAGTTAAAGAAAAGAAAACATTTAAGGGAAATTCCAAGAATAGGGTTAGATGTCACCACTGTGACAAAAAGAGGCCACATTAAAAAGAATTGCTATCACTATAAAAAAAATACTAAATGAAAGAAATAATAATAATAAAAAATAAGGATAAACAAGCTAAAACTGCAACACCACAAGGCATTGCATTCATGGTAAAAGAAGTACAGGGAAACCCCATGGTAGATAAATGTGGCTTTATACTTGATTCGGGTGCAAGTGATCATCTCATAAATGATGAGTTGTTGTTCGTGGATTGTGTGAAATTGCTGATGGATGGTGTAACCGTTTCCAAGAATGGAATGAAGGTATGTTTGGCAACATTCCTATGGTTCAATTGCAAGCATATAATATACACCCAGTGCCAACATAAAAGCCGCACCGCGAACAATTTTGAACTTTTACCATCTCTATACGGGGGTTTCCCTAAATGCTGTTCTATCGCCTTTTTTTATTTTTTTGGGATTTCCCTGAAATATTAGCTTCACAGTTTCGTCACTTTAACACCGCTGTCGCTAAAATAGCATTTTGTAGAATTGTTTTCGTCAAGGCACTTGAAAAACCATGCCTAAAGGAAAGCAGTTCACGATTCGGGAAAAAGAAAAAATTATTGTATTATCTGAACAAAATGTGTCATATCGGCAAATAGCAGCTCAAACACATTTTAATGAAAGCTCAGTGCGTCGATTTTTGAAAAAATATCGTGAGACTGGGAAAGTGGAGAGAAAAGAAGGAACGGGAATGAAAAAATGCACTACTGCACGGGAAGATCGTGCTATCATGAGAACGAGCCTCCAAGATCGGTTCAAAAATGCAATTGTGATAGCATCTGAGGTAGGACAACAATTTGCAAAGGATGTTTCGGTGCGAACAATTCAACGTCGCCTAAACGATATGGGCTTATTAGCAAGAGCACCTGCAAAAAAGCCACTTCTGACAAGTCAAATGAAAAAAAAAGACTAAACAGGGCGAAGAAGAGGGAAAATTGGAGTGATTCTGAATGGTCACGAGTACTATTTTCAGATGAGTCCAAATTCAACCTTATTGGACCCGATAGCTCCTGCACGGTGCGCCGTAGAAAGGGTGAACGATTTTCGGAAAACTGCTGTGTAGCCACCGTTAAACATTCACCATACATTATGATATGGGGATGCATATCCAAATATAAATGTGAAGCAATTTTAATGATTCAAGGTATGGTCAACGCAGAAAAA
>VNJR01012287.1:0-12668 GCA_008042585.1 Drosophila punjabiensis | reverse complement strand
TTTATTCTTAGCCGCTAAAATTGCTCGCTCACTCAACCATTCATTATTTTTATAGTTAGAAATAATATTTGGAAATACATTGTTGATAAGTTCTTCTTTTGATGAGACAAAATTACAGAAATTATTTGGAAATGATATTAATCCGCTCGATTCATCGACAGGTACTTGACCATTACCGATAGCCAGCATTTGCTCCGAGAAATCTTCAGCAGATGTATCATTAAGCAATGTAACTTTCATGTTTGTTGTCAGCTGCAGTTTCTTCAGCGCCATAGATTTGACGATTTGAGGCAAGCGTTTATTTCGTCGGCAGCCGTAGATCTTGGAATTACTGGCAGTATTTGGCGGAAATCGCCAGACAGTAAAATCATTGCTCCTCCAAAACATCTCGAGTCATTGCGTAAATCTTTTAATGTTCGGTTAAGTGTGTAAGGTTTCGTAGCAATAAAACACACAATTAGCTCGATTAATAGTATTATTTAATGAGTAATGAGTAATAATATAATGTGTGAGTATTTTAGTTTAAATTCAAATTTTATGACGCGTTTCAATTTCGTATTCTTTTGCGGCCAACTTCTATTTCACCACTGTGTGACCGTTTTTCATTCTTACATTAATACTTGCTTATCGATATATCTTAATTTTTACAAATGTCGTTAATATTAAATTCTTTTTTCCTGTAAATTAAATACCAAAATGAACTGAACTCTTTACATCCCCCCGCCAGGTGAATTGATCGGGAATTCACTACAAAGTTTTAAAATAATGAGTTTTGATACTGGACGTCGTAAAGTACCAGTTGCCGTTTTGACTTTTACATTTCGAATATGTCCATCCTTCGCAGCATAAACTTCCATAACTCGACCTCGTTTCCATTGTTCTCGTGGTAGGGACTCATCCAAAATAATAACCAAGTCATCTATTTTGATTGGCTCTTGCTTATCGTGCCACTTAGGACGACAAATCAGTTGAGGTAGATATTCCGTTATCCACCGCTTCCACAAACGATCCTTTATACATTGTGCAATTCTCCATTGTTTTCGCATGCATAAAATATTCTCTGGTGGATGTGGTGTTTGAGTAGTATTTGCGCATCCCAATAAGAAATGGTTGGGTGTCAGAGGCTCGTCTTCTTCGTGATCAATTGGTAACTCTGTTAATGGCCGGGAATTCAATATGTTTTCTGCTTCAATTAGTGCCGAACGCAGTGTTTCGACGCGTGGTGCTATGTCAGATAGCGACTTCTTGAGTAGCAGTTTTATAATGCGAATCAGTCTTTCCCAGCAACCACCAGCACTTGGGTTAGAGGGAGAGTTAAATATCCATTCAATTTTCTGTCGAGCCGTTTCATTGATCAGAGCATCAATGTTGAGGAGTCTGTCATTTGTAGATAGTTCTTTCTGAGCTCCTATAAAATTAGTACCGTTGTCACTTCTGATTTTTACTGGGACTCCTCGACGATTTACAAAATTTCTTAGGCTGACGATAAAGGCATCTGTTGACAGGCATTCGACCAGTTCTAAATGGGTTGCTCGTATTGTAAGACAAGTAAATATTGCTGTCCATCTCTTTTCACAACGACGACCAATGGTTACATTAATGGGTCCGAATAAATCAACACCACAATATGAAAAAGGTCTGACATACGGACATAGTCGATCAATTGGATGTTGACCCATTAATGGTACAGCTGGTTGGCTTCGATCAATAATACATCTATTACAGTTTCTTTGAACTCGTTTTAGTATGTTTTTGGCATCTGGAATCCAATAATTTTGTCGACTTTCATTAATGATTACGGAAACATTCTGATGGTGATACTTAACGTGATAATGTTGCATAATTAAGAAAGAGAGTCTGTGATGTTTTGGCAGTATTATTGGACGGCGAGCACTGATAGGCAAACAATTTGCTGCGTCGATTCTTCCAGCTATGTGTAACAAGCCATCCTGTTCCATATATGGTGATAGTTTGTGAATGGAACTCTTCTTCGACAGTTGCACACCTTGAGCTATCGCTTGGATTTCTTCTCCAAATACTTCTTCTTGAGCAGTTCTGCATAATATCTTCTCGGCGTCCATTATTTCGACAGCAGACAGAGGACCCAAATGTTGCTCTTTTGACTTTGACTTCCAAATTTTCTTGGCACGGAGAACCCATCCGACGACTCTTGTCAGTCTTGAGAAAGAAGAAAATTTCTAGAAATTGATAAAGGGATAACTTACTTGACAGTTTAAAAGTGTTTTGATTTTTATTTCTTCTTCAAGAGTCTCTGTAGGTGTAAGAACGTTCATTGCAGGCCATTCGGTTTGATTTAGCTTAAGAAATTGTGGGCCACATAACCATTGACTGTTTTGTCGGATGTTAGGTATATCAGCTTGTCGAGTGGCAGCATCTGCTGTGTTTTCTGTGGATGGTATCCAACGCCATTGTTTTGGTTGGGATGATGACAAGATCTCAGTCACGCGATGTGCTACATATGGTTTAAATTTACGTTCCTTTGAATTAAGCCAATGCAACACCGTTTTTGAATCACTCCAAAATATAATCTGATCAAATTCTAGTGTCAGGTATTTACATATCGATCTTTTTAAACGGGTTCCTAGCACGGCTGCTTGTAATTCTAAACGGGGTATCGATAGCAATTTTGTTGGTGCAAGTCTAGTTTTTCCCATTATAAAGGCTGTTTCAATATTGTTGCTGTTGATAATACGGAGATACGCGACAGCAGCAAAGGCTTTCTCACTTGCATCGACACATATGTGGAGTTCTTTGAATTTGCAGATACCTAAACTATGAGAATAACAGCGGGGAGTTTGAAATTCTGACATATCTTGTAGGGCAGTCCACCAGTTTTTCCATTCTAAACTTAAATCTTCTGGTAAAGTTTCGTCCCATCCGATACAACGACTCCATGTCTTTTGAATTAATATTTTCGCGTATATGTGGAAATCGGCGAGAAATCCTAAAGGGTCATAAACTGCCATTACAATACCCAATAGTTCTCTCTTAGTCGGTATACGATGACCTTGCATTACCTCTATCGAGATGCGATGAAATTTTGTTTTAAACTGAAATGTGTCATCCTTTGTGTTCCAATACATGCCTAATATTTTATCATGCGTGTTTTGTCCGTCTATTTTCAACATACTATGCATTGATTTTGTTCCATTCAGCGTTTCCTGCAGTTGTACAGAATTCGAAACAAAACTTCTGAGTTCAAAACCTCCACTGCCATGTATGTGTACAATGTCTTTGCAAACTGTTATAGCGTTTTCCTCTTTGTCGAAGCTTATTACCAAATCGTCGACGTAATGATGGTTTAAGATGGCTGAAACTGCTTCTGGCATTTGGTCTTTAAATCTCTCAGCATTTTTGTTCTTAATATATTCGGCGCAGTACGGAGAACAAACGGCACCAAAAATTAATGATGTCATGGCGAATTGTTGTATAGGCTTAGATGGATCACCTTCTCTCCAGAGGAACCTTTGTGCAGACTGATCTTCAAGCCGAATTTGAATCTGGGAGAACATTTCTTTAATATCTGCAGCCACTCCAATTTTTCCCTTCCTAAAATTCAACAAGATTTCGATTAGTGAATTTGTTTGTTCTGGACCTTTTAACAGTGATGAATTGAGCGATACACCATTGACAGTTGCAGCAGCATCAAAAACAATACGTAGCTTATCTGGTTTATGGATTGTCTCTACTGAAAAGTGTGGCAAATACCATGCTTTCTTGTTCGGTACTTCTTCATCTGTGAGATTTCTTGCATATCCTTTCTCAAAATATTTATTTATTTCGGCTTTATACCTCTCACCATAATCCTTGTTCTGTATCATTTTCTTCCCAATTTTTATTAGGCGGTTTTCTGCCATAGAATAACTTTCGGGTAGTTGTACACTCTCTTTCCAAAGTAGACCTATTTGATAACGATTATCCTTATAATGTGTAGTTTGTGATAAGATCTCCCTAGCCCTAATGTCATCAGTAGATTCAAGTAACGGCAAATCATTTGTGCCAAAATGTTCAGTTGCAAAATATTCCTTTACTAATTCATGTAGGGGATCCGTTTTAATGTGTAATAAATACTTTTTAGAACAACATTCACCAGTGGGTCCATATGCTAACCATCCCAATTTGGTTCTAATTGCAACTGGTTGAGTAATGCAGTCACCAATTATGGTTTTTGACAGTCCGAGATGAGCATTATCCAATCCAATGAGAATACTAGGTTTGGCATTATTATATTCTACGACTGGCAAATTCTTTAAGTGCTTGTATTGACCTTTAACAAATGTCTGTGTTGGTAAATTCAAATCAGATACTGTTTGTGCTCCTTTTATATTATATCGAACTGTACTATTTCTATCGGCGATTTCAAAACAAACTTTCTTTGACATCATTGTAACTACTTTATTGTCATACCATTGTAAGTTTAAGGATTGTTGTTGTCCAGGTAAGCCAAGTTGAGTTGCTAAATTCTCTTCCAATAAAGTAACAGCACTACCTTCATCAAACATGGCATATGTGTTGAAACTACCATATGGACCGAACAATATAATTGGGATAATTTTAAATAATTGATTTCCTGATTCCAATTTTCCACAAGTAAGAACATTTTCAATAATTGGCTGTTGATCACTAATTTGATTGGACTTCGACCCTGGAATGGTGTTATGTAGAGTTTTATGGTGAACTCGAGTACAACCGTCGATGCCACATTTTCCTTTAGATACGCAGTTCAAAACATTGTGTCCGCTTGATAGGCATGAAAAACATAGTCGATTTGATTTGGCAATATCCCATCTAGCAGCTATATCTGTATTTTCGAGCCATGTCTTACATTGACTAACTGAATGGTTTGCGGCGCACAAGGGACATTTTCTATCAGTTTGGTTAGCGTATAGTACAGGTTTAAAGGATCTTTGTTTAGGCGCTATGTCAGTTATGGGTAACCTGCCTATTATTCTGGCAAGTCTACTCAGCCATAATGAAAAGTCTACAATTGTGGGATCGGTGTTTAAAGAGTCAATATGACGAATCCAGTCTATTTGGGCGTCTGTTGGTAACTTATTTACAAGTTCTTCTAGTAGAATCGGGTTATTTAGATGATTTGTACAGTTGGCAGATGACAAAAAGGCTACGACGCAGCGGACTTGTGTTGATAAATTAATTACCTGATCTAGTTTGTTATACGTAATCTTTGGGAACTCTCTTATCTTGGCAATCTGTGACTTTACAAGCATTTCAGGACGGCCAAATCGAAATTGTAGTTCGTCTAATACTACTGGTACATCCTCTGGATATATCAACATTGCTGATACGGCGTCCTTAGCATCTCCAATTAGACATTTTTGTAGACGAATGAGATTTTGACGATTGCTGTAATTAAACTCCCTGGTTGTGTCGTTGAAATTGGCAATAAAAAGCGGCCATTGCTCAGCCGCTCCTGAAAAGACGGGTAGATCATAGATCTTTACTGATGCCGTTGATGAACTTGGAGTTATCTGTAAAGTAGAAATATTAGTCTCGGTGTCACAATTAATCCTAACATTTGGCAGGTCTCGTCCTTGGGCATTTTCAATCTTTTCCCTACCAAAGCGCCTCAGCAGTCATGAGTTGATTCATTTTCCTTATGTCATGTTTGTTCTGTCTTACCACATTATTTAGCTCTTGCACGCTTGTCAAAATGGCGGCTATGTCGTCTTTCATACTATTTCCTCTGCTCACTGTCACATCTGCGTCTGCAGTATCACTCTCGTCTCCTGCACTCATTTTTTTAGATTTACTCCGTAAATTATATCGGTTCATAAATTTGTTCGCATGAAATATTTCACTTTGTTTTTACAGAATACACTGGCAACCCGATGGGAGGATTTTATTTGCCCGCGGCTAGCTGTGCTCCTACTCACAGCCCTCTTTGGTTACCAAATGTATACTTGTTCACTTTTTAATGTCTTCTCTTGTCTTTTCTATCACGAAACTGTTCTGTTCATTTACATCACTTTAACATCACGTTCTCACTTTGACTCTGTGTTTGTCTGTATGTGTTGGCATCACCTATATGCATCTATTCACCACGCTATGTAACTTTATATTTGTTGGCATCACATATTTCTATGAAGGCTCCCTGTATGTGTTGGCATCACATATATTCATGAAAGCTCCCTGTATGTGTTGGCATCACATATTTCCATCAAAATTCGCTGAATGTGTTGGCATCACATCTGTGCATTATGGCGCTATGTAAACTTTTATGTGTTGACATCACATCTGTACATCATGACGCTATGTAACCTTTTATGTGTTGGCATCACATATTTTCATTAAGACTCCATGTACTCCAAGAATCCGAACGCCCACTATAAAATGACCATAAGCAGCAAGCATTCATATTTCCTGCACTATAAAAACTTCATTAAAGACAGCTATTTCACACACAAACTTTGTCCATCGTTGGCCGCGGTTCCAATTGAAAACACGTGAAGATGGCGAAATTGAAAGATGTAAGGTTTCGTAGCAATAAAACACACAATTAGCTCGATTAATAGTATTATTTAATGAGTAATGAGTAAAAATATAATGTGTGAGTATTTTAGTTTAAATTCAAATTTTATGACGCGTTTCAATTTCGTATTCTTTTGCGGCCAACTTCTATTTCACCACTGTGTGACCGTTTTTCATTCTTACATTAATACTTGCTTATAGATATATCTTAATTTCTACAAATGTCGTTAATATTAAATTCTTTTTTCCTGTAAATTAAATACCAAAATGAACTGAACTCTTTACAGTCACTATCGATGTCTTCTATCTGTTCTTGTAATTGATTTGCCTTATTATTTGAAGCATTTGATTATATTGATGGAAGTGAAAGTCTTCCTAAACTTAAAACCCTATTGCTTGTAGAATTTGCTCGTATGTAGTATGCAGTATCTTAGTAACACATAATTTTCCTCGTGCTCTCCTTTATTTTCTTTCTCACGCGTCTATCTAGAACGCGGTTCATGCCATACGTCACACGGGAATCGTTGGGACTCGCGCGTAAAAAAAATAAATTTGAGTTTTCGATTTTTTATTATTAAATTGAATGGTCAAAATAATTGTTTCACTCTATCAAACGACAAATGAAGATTTAATAAACTTTCGAATCAAAATTAGTGCGAATATTTTATTATTTTCTGAGGAGAACCACAACGAAAAATTATTTAAATCGAAAATCAAATCACGCAGTATCAAAATTAATAGTGGGTGCAAATGACGCCAAGACGCTAATCTAAGCGCACCAAACGAAAAGGGCCCAACAACGTATGCACCGGTATACAAACGAAAACGAAAACAAAAAAGTTCACCGCTGCAGCTGCTGTATATAAGGCTTATTTGTCTGTAATGGTGTGCGGCTTTGATTAACTTCCCAACTATTAATGCGAGTTTCAACGAGAAGGGGGAGTATTACAATACAAAAATCAAGTAAATGCTGCGTCCAAAGCAGTCCAATATAGATATATGTGCATGTATTTTTTAAGAGAATATTTTTGTATAATATAATTTAATATTATAAGAAAGAAATTATATTATAAGAAATTAATTTCGCGACCATATTGTTTATAACAAAAGAGCGCGCCGCGAGCAACAATTATTTGTTTTAATAACAAATATTTTTACATGCACAGAAAAAAATATAATTTTTTAATTGCACTTTTAATTTTAATTTTTTTCACTGTCACTTTTAATTTGTTGCCTTTTTAATTTAAAACAAATCTTTTCCACCCGGGGACATCATTAAGTTTCTAAATAGTTTTTAGGAAAATAAAAACCGATAACTTTGTTGGCAAGAATTATTTTTTAATAAGACGAAAACGAAAAGGGTGCGTGCGTTCGATCTCAATTCAATTTTACGACAATTTTATATTTCTCACAAGAGAACTTAAAGCCTAGCCTAACGACGATTGACAAAGGCGGGGCGAATTCGCAACGAGCGAGTGAGAGCTTTATTGTGCTCCCGACTTCGCCCTAATCTTACATTAGACTTCAAAACCAAACAAACAAATTCAAAATATGTCTCAAATGAGCCAACAGCAGTATTAAAGACATTTCGATAGAGGATCCGAAAGTCCTGATCTCAGATAACGGTTAACAGATACCACACCGTACACACCGCAAGAAAACCCAGCAGAACTGCGAAAAGAACAATAAGAGTGACACGAAAAATGGGGCGAAGTACTGCTGTTCGGCATTCAACAGCAGTCGGTCAGAACCGACTGGGAACAGTCCAGCATATCTGACAAACTGTCAGGTGCCACGGCAGGCGCGAGGAGGAAAGCCAAGCTGGAGGTGGTGGATATGTAGATGATCCCGTCCGTTCCTAAGGCGATGGTATTCTTCCCCATCGCAATCCAATGGGACCGTCATCAGCGCTAAAATCCGGACATTCCTACCGCGAATTGGAAGGTTTTGCACCTTGCGACCCTATTACCCAAGGAGAGGGGTAAAAGAGCGTCATCCAGATAAACAAGGAGGCGGAGGATATCCTCTATCCCAGATACGAAAAGATGGCGTGGGGCTTGCGTAGCGTATAGCTGCGCACCAAAAAGTGCCAACATGGGGATAAGGACGTAAAAGTGATCACCTGAAGGCTCTACGCTATATACACCGCTTGCTTGAGCACGGGCTATATGCCTATCCAAAGAAGCTTTTCTCGGATTGCCTTTCTGCCTGAAACTGGAAAGTGCAGCCATGTGAGCCCCAAGGATTACAGACCGGTAAGCCTTACCTCATTTTTACTCACTACACTATAAAATCTGCTGGACCTTTACATCAGTAACGATATGGGGAGACTACTGTCAACCAACCAGCACGCCAACACAAGGGGGTAGTCGGTGAAGACAGCACTACACTCGTTAGTAGCCACCATTGAGAAAGTCCTACACAATAAGGAAAATCCGGGACATTCATCAAGGATCGAAGAGACGCAATTATGGATCGCCTAGAAACGACCAACACGCACACCGCCATCAACATGTGGATACGAAATCTTCTGAGTTTTAAGCGGGTTAATCCGATTGGGGTACTGCCTCCATAGTGCGAGGACCGCACAAAGGCACGCCGCAAGGTGGGTTCCTATCGCCCTTCTGTGGAATCTGGTGGCAAACGATAAAATCAAGAGTTTGGAGAGAAAAGCACTAAAGATAACAGCTAATGCAGATGACATAGGCATAATTATCACGGAAGTCTGCCCATCGATCCATAATCGGAACTGATCCCCTATGATAGAAGGCATAACGCCTAGTAGCATTAGGAAATATGCCGCTACTAGGATTTGGGCACAGTTCAATTGGTCAAGACATGATCAATATATCTGACTACATGGTACCCAGAACGTGACTGTATGTTAAAAAGATAACATTCAGGACCATGCTCAAACCCTTAATATCTACAAAGACGGCTCTAAGATGAAAGAAAGAGTAGGAGCGGGCGCAGCTTACGCAGATCATATACCGTCCTCATGAGACGGTCAATTTGTTCAAAGACACTCAAGCGGTGATTAGACATATGCAATCGTAAGCGGTCACTAAGCACTAGGCTCGTGAGCTCGACTAAGTCGGTGACGACCTACTGGGTTTCCAGCTACTAGGGCATCGATGATAACACGAACTCGCAAAGAAAGGCGTCCGACTGGCGAGTGAAGGAATTGAAAACGTTCCTGCCTCCCTAAGAAAGCTCCAAAGGGACGTAGAGAGACCGGCCTACGAAAGATCAAAAAGCTGATGCACGATGTAAAGTAGTTCTTAGGCTGGGGTGAAGCTCAGTCACGACAGGATTTTTTTACAGAAAATTTATAAAGCTAGGACAATGGGTCTTCGATGAACGGTGGGCTGACGTAAGATGGAGGTTGTCAGCAGTGTTGCCAACTTTCGGTCGACATTTATAGCTGGACGAGCCAACTAAAATAGCCAAAAATAGTTTTTTTTTTTAAATAGCTAAATAAATAGCCTTTTTTTATAATTTCAAAAAATATTTAATATTCATTATATATCCGTTAATTTTATTTATGCATCAAATAATGTTTTCAAAATGTTGTCCACAGCTTTGCATTCGGTACTTTCGTATGCCCCCATTGTTCCAATGAGACGAGCCCACTTCTCTGGTACGCTATAGTCGAAGCAGCATTTCCCTCCTAGCTGCATTCCGTATCTGAAATTACTTTTGATGAATATGGACCACATTTCATTGAAAATCGAAAGTATATATGTATACCTAATGCCCAAAATAGAACTCAACGTGCTCATTTGCATTCTAGTTCTGAGGTTTGATTTGACCAGGTTGACTTGGCTAAAAACTCGTTCTACCGTGGCATTTGACCAAGGTAGACTAAGTAACATTATCGAAAATTTGGCCAAATCATTGAATGAGTTGTTCCCTCCTGAGTCCTTGTTCAGAGAAACTTCTTTCCAAAAGTTGGCATTATCTTCAATATTCACCCACTTTACCAAATGAATGGTGCCTGTGGGAACCGGCGGCGAAGAGCGAGGGCGATGGCGGTAGCAGCGACGTCAGCGCCGACGTTAACGATTGATTCATTATCTCTCTATATTATATTCGAGTAGTATGACACGTACGATCGATGGACCAGCATCGCCGGTCCGCAAATAAAGTGCAAAAGTAAAATAACATAAACCAAATAATATAAATATTTGTTGTAAAAGGGAGTGATTCGTGGGTCATTACATTGGCGAAGAGGTAAAACTACAAACTAAAAAAAAAAGCAATAACCATTATTTAAATTAAATATGTACATACATATATTTGCAAGACGAAATTTCGTGAGATTGCGGTACTTGGTACAAATGCATGTGTTGTTTTCTTTTTCTTTCTCTCTCTCTTCTTGTGTTCTACATGTTCTTCTGCTCTTATTGTGCCCTACCACTGCCAACATATGTACGATAAATACTCACGTTGAGGGTGGTAAGCTAAACGATGATAATCATGATAAAAGAAATCATGATAGTGAGCGGAAGACCAACTTCTAATGAAGAGAGAGTGCAGAGAGAGTTGATCACGATTAAAAATAACTTAAGCCTAATTAAGAGAGTGACTAAGTAACAGTTGGTTGCAAGTCAAGAGAACCATTAAAAAAAAAAAGAAGAGAAAAAGAACAGAGACACATAAGCGTAATTAAAAGAGTGACTGAGTAACAGTAGGTTGCAAGTCAAAAGAATCATTAATGAAAAAAAAAATGAAATAAATAAAATTCTTAACTGGGCAACAGTACGTTGCAAGTTGAAAGAAAAAAAACTATTAAACAGAGAAATAGTCTG
Organism: Drosophila punjabiensis; assembly: GCA_008042585.1. NCBI lineage: Eukaryota > Metazoa > Arthropoda > Insecta > Diptera > Drosophilidae > Drosophila > Drosophila punjabiensis. The sequence continues at coordinate 1,347 of VNJR01012287.1, read as the reverse complement.
TTTGTACAGAGGCAGTTTGCCGAAATAATGAATAAATGAAATTTTGGTTTTCGTTTCACTTGCAGGATTCGCAGGGAAAGGAAAATGGGTGAAAATATACTCAAACCTTTCCTGTGTGATACCATTGAAAAATCACTGCTACGAAACGAGTGGGAAAGATGGTTTCGCGCATTTCAAATATATATCGATGCTGAAGAGATTGAAACACCTACTAGAAAACGAAATAAGTTGCTTCACTTGGGAGGCGTGCAACTGCAAACGGTTGCTTTCTCCTTACCCGATGCTCTGGTAGACCCGGATAATAGCAAAGAAGTCGACGTATTTTTGGTGCTTGTGGAAAAGCTAAATGATTATTTCTCACCGAAACAAAACTCAACCTTCGAACGGCATATGTTTGGAAACCTTTCACCTTTGGAAGGTGAGAGTTTTGCAAAATTTACGATTCGGTTACGTCAGCAAACGCAGAAATGCAATTTCGGATCCACTAAGGCCGAAATTGAAGAGATCTGTTCAAAAGATAAAATCATGGACTCCTGGACTTCGCTGGAATTGAAGAAAAAGCTACTGGAGAAAGAGCATACCTTGACTGAAATAATCGAAGCTTGTAGAGTAGAGGAAGAAATTATTAAGCAATTACAAGCGATGATTTATATGGCGGAAAGAGAAACAATAAATAAAATATCATTCCGGAAACCGAGCAAGAGTATAGAATGCGGTAGATGTGGTCGAATAGGTCACTCTGACGATAACTTGACCTACCCGGCGCGAAAAGTTAAATGCAACAAATGCTTGCGGTTCGGGCATTTCGCCCGCAAGTGCAAAACGAATCTCAAACGCCAATCCACACAGCCAAACAACGACGGCATAAAGCGATCACGGATAGATGTGCGGCAAGTGCAAGATAAATGCGCTTCTTCCGGAAACAAAACCGACCAAGGAAGAATGTTTCCGGATTTGCAGCGATGATGATGAAAGTGATGAACTGATAGAGTGTTCAATAGGAGGGCAACTTGTCCCCCTTATCATCGACTCAGGCTCGCGCTTTAATCTAATTAGCCAAGCTGACTGGTTATCAATGAAGGCAAACAAAGACGTAGTTTTCAACATCAGATCCAACTCGGAGAGACAATTTCGGGGTTATGCTTCAAACCAATTGCTTAATGTAATTTGTGTATTCGAGGCTCCCATATCAACAGGCTCGGATAAAGAGATCATTGCTTAATTTTATGTGATTGAAAATGGGAAACAATCGTTACTGGGCCGGGAAACAGCGATCAAACTGAACGTCTTAGCATTGGGATTACAGGTCAGCCGAGCTGAGTGCATTACTCCATTTCCCAAGTGGAA